>OMMV01228119.1:0-10260 GCA_900302635.1 Chatrabus melanurus | reverse complement strand
CAGCAACCACAGCCTCCCAAATGCTGTTCAAAGAGGTGGATTGTTTTCACTCACTGTAAATTTTTACGTTTAAGAAGAGCCCACAAGTCCTTAATAGGGTTTAAGTCAGGTGAGGAAGGGGGCCATGTCATTATTCTGTCATCTTTGAGGCCTTTGCTGCCTAGCCAAGCAGTGGAGTACTTGGATGCATGTGATGGAACATTGTCCTGCATAAAAATCATGGCCTTCTTGAATGATGCAGACTTTCTCCTGAGCCACTGCTTGAAGAAATTATCTTCTGAAAACTGGCAGTAGGTTTGGGAGTTGATTTAAAGTCCATCGTCAACCTGAAAAGGTCCAACGAGCTCATACTTAATAATTGCAGCCTGTACCAGTACCCCTCCTCCACCTTGCTGGCATCTGACTCAAAGTGGTGCTGTATGCCCATTAGTGATCCAGCCAGGGGCCCATCCATCTGGTCCATCAAGAGTCACTCTTATTTCATCTGTCCATAAAACCTTTGAAAAGTCTGTCTTCAGATATTTCTTGGCCCAATCTTGAGAACTTGTGAGTCTTGTTCAGTGATGGTCATGTTTCAGCCTTCCTTACCTTGGCCATGTCTCTGAGCACTGAACACCTTGTACTTCTGGACACTCCAGGTAGGTTACAGTTCTGGAATACTGTGGCACAGGAGGATAATGGGTTCCTGGTAGTTTTGTAGTTAATTTGTCTTTTTTCTTTTCCACGCGTTTCTTGCGACCCTGTTGACTATTCGCAACAAAACATTTGATTGTTCGATGATCACGCCTCAATAGCTGAGCTATTTCAGGACTGTTGCATCCCTCTGTAAGGTATTTTACAATTTTTGACTTTTCAGTGTCTGTCAAATCTTTTTTTTTCCTTTTTTTTGCCTCAGGTAAAGAAGCTGCTTAATAATTATGCACACCTTGATATCTGGTGTTGATCACTTTAGGCCACACCCTCCCTCATTATACAAATACACATCACTTGAGAATGCTTAATCCAATAAACATTCAGGTTTATACAGCTTGGAGTTGGAAAATATGTGTGGAAATGAAGATGAGGTCAGAATACTCACTTGCCTAATAATTGTGCTTGCAGTTTAGTGTTTGCGTGGTGTCATAGGAAATGCGCTGTGTTTGGCCCAAGATGGCAAGTGTTGCTATCAGTCACAGAAAACATATATATTTTTTTCAAATAAACTCTGAGAGAAACTCTTGTGTGGCTTTCAGTCACATGAAAAAGTAGACTGTTGCTCAGGCACACACCTGGCCTGTAGCTTTTCCTTCAGTAGCAGGGTACTCTTGGAGGTACAGAGCCCCAGAATGCTCTGTGGGATGTCTTATTTTTTTCTGTGATCCTTTCTTAAATGAACTCCTGAAATGGCTGTCACACAGTAATGTATAGTAGAAATGTATGCCGACGTATGTGAATTTTCACCAATACGGTGGCGTACGTTAACACAAATTAGGGGTACGTTAGGCACAGGTACTGCTCGTTTACAGCACGTTTTCGTACATTGTCCTATGCAGAGGATGTCAAAAAACTTTGAGCATGTTCAAAATTCTGTCCGTATGACAATGTATGCGTCATAGGTTAGGCATAAGTTGCAGATAAGTTAGGGGTAAGTTTGAAATACGTTAGTTCCTACCGTACAGCTGTTGTTCTGCAAGCTTTTCGTGGGTCCTGGGACATCTCGGGCTGCTGGGAGGAGGTGGAGGCAATATTCCCAACAGAAGAGCCATGGGAGCCGTCACGGGAAGGAGGAGAAAGAGGGGACGGAGATCCAGACTGAGAGCACTGTGATGATTGTTCAAATGACGGCCGGGTGATCTTCTTTTTGGATCTTGCCCTGTCCGCGGCTGGTTTCTGGGACTTTTTCACATTCTTGGACAGCATGGTGAAAAGGGAAGCCGAGCTCTCGGCGCCGTATATGCGAAGGTGTGAATGTCACGTGACCGTCTGAACGTCGAGCAAACATTGGGCAAACACTGATTAGTTCTATAGAAGTGAATCATAAGCTATAAATAGGCCAGACATGCGATCTGTATACGTTTGATTCGTATCGTATTCTGTATACGTGTCCGCCATAGCATTTTCGATGCAAATTTGGACGTGTTCCACTGTGTTCGGACTTTGCCAAATGTTTTTAAACGCTAGGCATAAGTTTCTGTTATATGCCATCGTGTGACAGGGCCTTTACCTTTGGCTCTAGCCAGTGGCCTCATAGATTCAGTTTATGAAAATTTTGTGAGAAAGTCAGTCATTTAGTCAGTGAATATTAAGGTAAGACGGGCTTTGTTTCTGTCAGGCTTGGTCCAACATGGCTGACTGTACGCTAATCTATTAAACAAAGTGGCCTCTGTCTTGAAGATCTGTAGCCTTTGGTCTAAAGTGCATCATGTATGTGCATTTGGGGCATGTCCAACTCCACATTGGTTTTAACTATTATGCTATACTAAATTACCATTTACCTCACATTTTTATGTTTTTAATAGTGCTGTCAGGCAATTAAAAATTAATCTAATTAATTACAAGCTTTATGATTAATTAATCTAAATTAATTGCATGTATATGTAACCTGCTTTGTTGGCCTCTCTGGCCTCGAACTCGCAGTTCCGGCATGGGAGGCAGGCGTTCTAACCAGGAGGCTAAAAGCCAAGGCTCCTAGCGTCTTTTGCTAGAACGTCTTTTGGCATCAGGGAGTGAGGTTTACTTCACTGCACAGCACCACCTGCTGGCTTGTTAAACCCCCCTCAAATCGCGAGGCACATGCAGCATAAAAATACGAGGCTCTCAGAAACACGAAAACAGTGAGCATGAAAAATTTCACTGATTGAAAACAATTACAGAAACATTTTAATGTATGAAAATAAACTGTGCAATCTTAGAACTTTGTAAAAATGGTGCATCGTGCACTGCAAAGTGTATTTTCATAATTTTTTTATCACCTCAATTAAGGTGGCGTTTCTGTGTGATGTAGCAATTTTCACTGTATATATCACACATTTTTGTGTGTTATTTTTGGAATACAGCTATAATGTGGGCTATTGAGACAGCGTGTGTATTGGGGGGGGGGGGTTTGGAGGCGTGGCTATTAATAATCTGAGGTAAAATTAGAGTATCGGGGGGGTATTTCTGTTAAAATCTCTGAAAACACTCCTAATTGTGGGACTTTATAGATGTTGAACATTAAATATCAAACATACACAAAAATGTTAAAGGTGGATAAAAAGTGATTTGGCACAATATGACTCCTTTAATAATTGTTTTATTGGATCCAAGACCATTTAATTTCAATCTGTTCCTTGAACCTTAAGACCTGGATGAAAAACATCATGAAGCAAACACTTTTAGACCTTTAAGAGGTCCGTGTGGGTTTACTTAACGATCGGTAAAACGAAATGTTTCAGTGCAAAACGTCCGCTAGTTTACACACAAACCGCCCCACATTTAGATATTTCTATGACTGTTATTAAAGCAAGTTACTTTTGTAAGATGAGTATTTAACAGGTGTTTGACTTACGTATGGAGGAAAAGTCGGAGACATGAATGGAACTGTTTTTTATTCCTTATGTCTGAGAACAACATAAAGCAGATCCCAGCGGACAACGACGACAAATTTCGTTGGCGGTACTTAAAAAAAGAAAATTGCGGCCTGGCGCTGATGTTTGCAAAACTACTGTGGACAGAATATTGACCAGATCAAAGTGTGATTAATTTAGAATAAAACATTTTGACGCATTATAGGTGCTGTAATTAATTAATCAATCAATCTAAATTAACGCGTTATTTTGACACCCACAGTTTTTAACTGTGTGTTACATCTCCATTACATTTTTGTCTTTTTCTTCAGTATGCTCTACCTCAGTGTTTTTATTGTATTTAATGTACCTGGCTGCTAAGGTAACTTAATTTTAGAGCTTGACCGATATGGATTTTTTGGGGGCTGATACGATACAGATATTAGGGAGTAAAAATTTTCCAATACCGACATATCTGCCAATATATGAAAGTATTCATTTCTCACCAATCTTTCCAAAATATGACACAAAATGCCAAACATATTAGATACAGAAATACAGCTATCTGGGATCATATTCATTCATTCCTACAGTAGCAACACACAACATTTTTATCGCAAACTTTCTTACATTGAAACATTTTATCATATAAATGAATTGCACCTTTTTATGATCTGTCTAATAAATATATTATTCTGGCCAAATAAATGTCTTTAATATTTACATGATCTCACCCATTTCATGCTTACATCCATACTCTATCTAATGAATGATTCATACAATTCAAAGCAGAAAAAACAGTCAACAAAGGAAATCTATTAAAAAAAAATAAAAAAAGTCATAAATATATTTCCCCATTATAGCCCAAAGAATCTGCTAGCCGGGTGCCAGCTAGTTTACAATACTGTGCATGTAGCCTGAAAATTGTAGTGATCAGTATCATTACTCTTCCAGATGTCGTTGATGATCGCATCCTGGAAGAAGGAGCAGTGGTCCTCAGAGGGTACGTTGCCATCAAGAATTTATTATTATTTTTTTTTTTAAAGGGTTGATTGGTATATTCCATGCAGTTCCACACAGCAGTGGCTATAGACTGTGACTTTACTATGAATTTTCTCGTACTGGCCTTGAGGTATGACAACATAATGTAATATGATGGTATTATTTATGTATTTTATTTCACTGCAGGTAAGCACAGTGTGTTTTATGTTGTAATACATGAAGAAAGTGTTTACCAGTGAAATCGCCATGTGAAATTGTTGATTTGGAAAGAAAACTTGCAGATTGCAATATTTGCCTAATTGAGTGTTGAATACTTAACCACAGTAGCTTTCACAGAGCATGTATCCACCAAAGACGGGACACAGTCAGTCTTGCAACACTCGTATTGTGCAAGTTTTAATTAAGACATTATTCATTTTTGCGTTTTTGGACAAAAATGGTCAAAAACACGATTACTTCAGAAAGTTGCATCTGATCATAATCACCGCCGCTTGGGAAAATATTTCAGAATGTTTTTAGGATGTATGAATTGTTTATTTCTCTATATACTATTAGATAAAAAAAAACAAAAAAAACAAACCTCTGCACTGTGTGATCAGATTATGGATTTATGAGGTCGCTGGGCAGAGGTGTTTGGTTGATACGCTGATACCATTACAGAAGTACAAAGGTCCAAGTCTTCAGGATTCTGGTACTTTTGGTCTTACTGTATGGTTGAGATTTGGGCACTAACCAGTGACATAAGGCAACAAGTGAATCAGTCAATCCATCAATCGCATATTATTTATAAAGCACTTTTAAGAACATAAAGTGCTTTAAACAAAATCAGAATTATAAAATGTACAAGTCAATGCACAAATGGAAAATCACAAAATTCAAAAACAGCAGCTTTAGTACAAAACCCTGCAAATCAAACACAAAGGTGAAATAAGAATTAAATTTAAACCAACTCAGTAATTGTACATACTTGGAGGGGGGTATGTTTTAAGCATAGATTTAAAGACTTCGAACAGTTTGCTTGCCTAATATCAGCTGGTAAACTATAGTACTGTGCAAAAGTTATAGGCACCCCATTAAATTTTTTTTAAAAACAAACAAATGCCCCCAGGCAACATTGTCAACAGATAATCATGTGAAATCCCCACCCCTAAAAAAAGCAACATGAATACAATGAGATTATTATGCTTTATTTTTCATTAAAATAACCAATCAATTACTAATTTACAAATCTCATTTTAAAAAGAAGCAAAAACACAACAATTTGATTTCCTTATGGCTGTACTGCCGAGTACTTGACAACGCAATTTTTTTATTTTATTTTTTATTTTTTATTTTTTTTCTAAACCTTGTTGAACACAGTCTGATTTTCTTACAAATTTGAAGTGACGCCCTCAAACTATTTTTTTAATCACCTAAAAGGTGAAATGTAGTCAGACATTTTACATATTTATTCATAAATATGAAATATTTAACAGCTTCTTTATTTCAAAGAAAAATTTAGACATTTAATAGGCCTAAAACTTTTGCAGAATACTGTATTCCGCAGAACTGGTGCCCGATAGTTGGTCTGCACGATTCTGGAAAAAATGTGAATCACGATTTCTTTCTTTCTTTCTTTATTTTATTTTTTTTACAAATTTAAATGTTTACTGCACTCACGTACATTGCACATGATAACAGTATTATCATGTGCAAAAAAAAAGTCTAAAATGACTTCAAAGGTGGGTCTTTACTCTGAAGGAGTTTGGGGGAGGGGCAGTTCCCACCCCTCGTCCCTCTGGCTACGCACATGAATAGTCTCTGAGGAGGAAGAAAACACATCGAAAAACCCGCTTATTTATGTGGAAAGTCCTACAGTAAGAAGTTTACAGCACATAGGCCATCCGTCAGAAACACAACTGGTGCATATTTGAAGGAAAGGCGAATGAAATAAAAGCTTTTTAAAGCTTTCATCGTGAGCGCGCTGCGTGTTTTTATCACGTCGGCATCACGCTCTGAAACAGTGACACACAGACTGTTCTGTGTTAATAAAATAGACTTATTGCTCATTTAATGTGATGCAAAACATTTTCTGTGCACTTTGTGCAAATTATGTCTGTGTGCGCAAACACAGACGGAGCGCTGCTTTCCTGCTTGAAGAGGGAGAGGAAACGCGCACGGATTTTAGTGAATCGAGTTTCCTTTTTTCTTGATCGATCAATCAAAAAAAAAAAAAAAACACCTCTACAGCATCAGGAAGATCACTGAAATATGTTGATTTTTGACCAGATTTCATTGGAAATGGGCCTGAAAATTAACTTGCGACGCCGGACAAATTAAGTGTGTGGTGCTCTGAATAGTGTTCCTCGCTGTGTGTGCGCACGTACGGTTTTTTTTTTTTCTTCCTCTTTTTCTCTCTCCCGCATCCACTTGAAGCAACAACCGAACGGGGACACTGATTCTGACTGCTTAGAGTAATTTCAGATTAAATTGAGATGAATGGCCGTTAGTTTCACTCTCACGCCCAGTGAGATACGGGCTGAGTAACATTCTTAAGAACCGTCCTCATTTAGAAATGAAATCGCATACAGGTGCGAATTGAGATCGCGATGTTATTACGATTAATAATTTGCATGTTCGCGTGGATTCCCTCCTTCAGCCCTACCCGATAGGCAAAGGCTCTACAGCCAGTCAACTTCGCCCTCGGAAAAACTCAGTCAGGCATTGACTGAGAAAAATTCAGTCAATGTTATCATTTAAAAACAACAACAACAAAAAACAGCAGTGGACCTGACAGGTACGACCTCACCGTGACCCTACGGTCACATTAGCTACAAGAGACAGAGGCAAAGCGACCAGCTGCCATTCATTTTCAATCAGAGTGGGCGGTTTACAGCAACAAGTGGTTGCTATGCCGCCAGCTTGGCGGGGCCAAAATAGACGTCTTTGCAAATGCTTAGCGATGTGACACAGCAACTGCCAATCCGAATGAAGGCAGCGTGATGACAGTGTGACGTTGGTTGGTTGCTCGAATAAAATAATCCAAGATGGTGGAATCTTCTCCCAGACAGCTGTATTTCTGTATAAAACTCATATATTTGACCTTTTTTTTCCTTTTACAGTTTGTAAAAGTTGTTGAGAAATAACCACTTTTAAATCTAAAAACCCTGTTTTTGTAACTAGATGATAACATCTCAGGGGATTTACAAGACATCTAAGATCTCTATCATTAAACATTGTGCACAGTTAACGCCAAGTAACTACGAGCTGGCCACGCCCTAGAACGCCCATCATGTGACAAAAGCTAACTGCTTATCGCGCTTATTTGTAGCTAATCTGACTGTAGGGTGAAAGTACTTGACCACAGATGCCAGATTAATTATTAATTCTCTCAAACAATATACTTTGATCAACTGTATTGAAAGCCCCACTCAAATTGAATTGTGGCGGCACTGACGTGAAATCCATGTCCACAGCAAGCAGCAGAGTCATGTGACTCAGCTTTTTCAAATGCTGCCGCAAACCCTGATGTCAGGATGTGCACCTTGTGGCCAGGCATCCCCCGCCGGGTATAGCTGAAGCATTCTCGTATAAGGCACACTCATAACCCACAAAAGGACGCACAGATGGAGCGCGACGTTATATGGCCCAAAAGTTCACAGGGCGGGGAAACCTAGTATATGACTATGCATATCAATTTTGGAATAAACTGTATAAGACGTTCATAACTTATAGTGTTGAAAGACAAAAAAGATGGACAGACGCACACGGGGACAAATGCGCGCGCGCGCGCGCGCGCACACACACACACAGAAGGAGTGTGACTCTATTTCTCCTTTCCTGGCGTGGCCAGCAGGGAAAATGAAAATGTACATAAAAAGTTTTTTTTTTTTTTTTGTTTGTTTTTTTGTGTGTGTGTGTCTGTCAGGTATGTCATTGGGCGTATAAGTACAGAGCACCCGGGCCGACGGGTCTCCTCTGAAGACCTGGGAGGAAGACCGAACGAACAGCAAGAACCTCAAGTGAAACAAGTGGTGGAACAGCTGCAGAAGATCGCAGAAGAACTGAACCGAAATGTTGAACTCCAGCAGTAAGTGTTTGCTCACAGAGAACGTTGTCATCACTCCTGTTCCTCCGACTCTTGTTTTGGTTGGTCCGTGCTGAAGTATGTGTCAGTGGTCTGACTGATAATTGAGTAGAGGGAGGAGTCCATCATTGAAGTGGCCTGGCACAGTCTGTGGTTGTAATGAACACCTGCACCCTCTCAGACCTTCATGGTTGTTGGCGATCACTGTGGTGTATGTTGTGTTGTCAGCAGACTATACAGGAGTGTCTTCAAAGGTGGTGTAAACGTGTTTCAGAATCTGAACGTGTCATTATCCTGTGGCGGAAAAATAAGAAAAGAACAACTGCCACTTTGGTGATATGAAGCTTCCTTAAGCATTGACCCATGTTTCGAGAAAATGGTTCATTTCTTGATGCTTCATGTAAGTCGTGAACCATCTGCTGGGTGGCGTCTAAAACCAGCCAAAAGCAATACAACGCATTGTAAACTGTTTAAATGTTAGTTTTTGGGTTTTTGTTTTTTTCCCCTCTGTGTCGCATCCATTTTGTTTTGTAAGTTAAATAACCAGATCCGAATCAGAAGGATGGTAACCACTATACTAATATCTTCAGCCAGTGTTGCCTCGAAAAACTTTAAACAGCCACGTTGTACTGATGAAAATCATTTGAATGGCCTGTCCAGCTTTTACACTCGGCCCTTTTTAGGGTTGGCACAGCAGGTGGCTCTGTGGTGTAGGAGTTGGGCTGCCCCAACTAGGCTGGAGCTCAGTTCCAGGTGTGTTCTTTCTTGGACAAGACACTTTATCTGCATTGTCCCAGTCCACCCAGCTGTCCCGGCTTCGGCTGGGAAAGAATCCTGCCACAGACTGTTGTCCTGCACAGGGGGTGTTCTTGCTCTTCTTCATCCTCCTCTTGTTCCATCTTTTTAGGCCTGAAGGGGCTTTTACTGTTTTTATTTCTATCTTTTGTCAAATGATTTCAATATGGTACTTTTACAAGTGTTTTCCTTATAAAATGTCATAATATATTATTTGAAGGGACATCATTGCACAAAACCTGAAGAATATATGGAAAAAAGCCCCTTAGAATTTTAGTCCAAAACATTCAGTAATCTAACAGCACTTCATGCTATGTCCACATTAAAACAACACTATATGAAGCCGCCGGCTCTGAGTGACGATGGTGTGTGTTCACACTGGCATGTATCCAAACTATCTGCATCTGTATTGAGCCATGTAAGTTTATTCTTCAGCGTTTCTTGTGCTCACTTGTGCAGAGCAATCTTAACCCGTGTTGATCAGTGGCACTAGGTGGATCAACACATCCCAAAGAGATGGAGTTTTTCAGGGTCCCCCACAATCCCTTGTGGCTGGTGTGGTTCCGGCAAACTGAGTGCCTGTAAATGGTAATATCTTTTACTTGGAGTTTACTTGAAATAAAATAAAAATAAATATGAACCACTTCAGGTGGCTTAGTGGTTAGCACTGTTGCCTCACAGCGAGAAGGTCCCAGGTTCGCTTCCGACCCGGTCCTTTCTGGAGTTTGCATGTTCTCACCGTGTTCGCGTGGATTCCCTCCTGGTGCTCCGGCTTCTTCGCAATCCCAAAGGTTAGGTGAATTGGTGACTCTAATTGGCTGTAGGTGTGAGTGAGGGTTTGAATGTGTTTGTCTACCAGTGACTGTTGGGATC
>OMMV01228118.1:0-11310 GCA_900302635.1 Chatrabus melanurus | reverse complement strand
AACTCTGAAAGAGTTACAGGCTTCTCTGTCTGTGATTGGAGAAACTGTGCATCGTGCAACTTTTGTCTGTGGCATGAGCAGCCACGATGTCATGGTGGAGTGGAACAGAGAAGGATTTTCTTAAAAAGAAGATGTGGAATTTCAGCTGTAGTTTGGCTAAAGGCACATTTAAGGTTAAAGCAGTGGGCTTGAGACCAGGGGATCCTCGGTTCAAACCCCTGTCAGACCGGAAAATCACTAAGGGCCCTTGGGCAAGGCCCTTAATCCCCAAGTTGCTCCCGATGTGCAGTCGAGCGCCTTGCATGGCAGCACCCTGACATCGGCGTGTGAGTGTGTGTGTGAATGGGTGAATGTGAGGCATCATTGTAAAGCGCTTTGAGCATCTGCTTCAGATGGAAAAGCGCTATATAAATGCAGTCCATTTACCATTTACCACATGGAAGAATCGAGCCTAGATTTAATCTGTTTTCTTATATGAAAATCCTTCTCTGTTCCACCATGAAGCTGTGTAACTGGTGATGCCATACACCTGACCTAGACCTGGAAAAAGTAGGTCAAAAAACAGGAGTGTCAACAGCATCCAGATTTATGAGAAGTTGCACAAATATATCGAAATATCGAAAGGACCCAGTTGAGGTGGTTCGAGCATCTGGTGAGGATGCCCCCTGGTCGTCTCCCTAGGGAGGTCTTCCAGGCACGTCCAACTGGGAGGAGGCCCCGGGGAAGACCCAGGACACGCTGGAGGGATTATCTCTCCCAGTTGGATTGGGAACGCCTCAGGATCCCCCAGGAAGAGTTACAGGTCTTGGCCGAGGATAGGGAAGTGTGGGCTGAGGTGCTTGGACCCGGATAAATGCAAGTTATTGGTTGAGCTAATAGGATTAATAAATGGAATAGTTTTGACTGCGTTGAATGCTTGGTCTCCAAAGTAAAGGTCAACGTCCATTGGGTACTATGACATATGTTTCCCCGTAACGTGATAACTAAGCATAACAGATGGTGCAAACTATTCCTTTTGAAACCATAGGCCTATTAGCTCAACCAGTAATTTGCATCACTTTTTACCAAAATTGGAGCAACTTTAATTTCTGACCCCTGTACAAACTGAAATTGACCTTTGTCACCATTTTTGCTGTTTTTACCCGATAACTCCATAACATTTAGTCATAGATGGTCCAAACTATACCTTTTTAGAATCTTTATGATCACGCAAATAATATGGTATATGTTTCAATATGATTGGAGGATTTTAAATTTGTCTGGACGCCATCTTGGAAAATATGGCCGCCATCTTGGATTTTCAAATGGCCAATTGAGTAGATTTGAAGAGTGACCTATATCGAATATTGGTGTCAAATTTCATGCTTGTATCCTCATTTGAAATATCTTGGCAATATTTGCAATTGTCTGCTCTTCTATTAATTCAAGGGAGTAAACAAAAATATTGCATTAACTATTTAGGAATTACAGCCATTTACAGCACTGTGGAGAGTCTCACCAATCATAGCCACAGAAGCCTAAAACTCCTTCAGAGTTGTCTTGGTGGCTTCCCTCACAAGTCTCCTTCTTGCCCAGTCACTCTGTTTTTGAGAACTGTCCACTCCAGACAGACTTACCATGCAGTACCATACTGTTTGTATTTCTGAATGATTGATGTGAATAAAGTTCGAGACATATTCAGCAACTTGGAAATGTTGATGTATCCATCCCGTGATTTAGCTTAAAATATATATATATTTTTTTTAAACTGTAAAAGTGGTGATTTGTATTAACAAGAACTCAGTTTGACCAATTATTTATGGGCTCTGAAAATGGAGGGACTGTGTTTCAAAATGGCTCTAATTCCTTACTGGTTAATGCAAAACTTTTGTTAAACCCCTTGAATTAAAGCTGAGAGGCGACACTTTAAGCACATCTTGACTGTTTCTCTTCAGCTCCATCATCTAAATACTTATGGGCCTGATTGTAAATTTACAGGAAAAAAAACATACATTTAACACATCACGATCACAAATTGCAATATTTTCCACAAAAGTCGCAATAGGACTTTTTCATTCAAATCATGCAGCTCTATATGACGCCCACACATAGTTTTTAACATCCAGCTTATAAAAGCTGTCTTAATTTATTAAACGTGTGATTTGAATAAGAGTGAACGATAACGAAGCCTTTTTTTGTTTGGCGTGAAGCTGTGTGTCTCATAGTCGCTTCAGAAATAAAGCAGAATGTTTGTCCAGATAAAGTTGTGCTCATTGTCATTTTTTTTTCTTTCTGTTTGCATGGCAGAAAATCCAAAGCTGTGCGGTTACTTTGGAGGCAAATTAAAACCCCGGAAACATCAATAAAGACTTTTATAGCATCGGAGCTGTGTGCACACAAAGGAGCCATGGTGTTAAAAGTGTGTGTGTCCCCAGTGACACACACACAAAGACACAGGCTGACTGTTCGCCGCGTTCGCCGACACTTTTCTGAGCTTTTACAAACGAGCATCAAGTGACTCATATCTGCTTTCCCCCCAAAAAATATCTATGGTAACGAGAGCAGAGCCTCAGACACTGTGGGAGCCGCTCGGAATTTAAACTCTGACTCAAGTGGCTTCAAAACAACAATCTGTGGCTGCAAAATGATCTTAATTACACTAAAGTGCAATCAGTGTAATTAAAGAATCACGGTGATTATTATTAGATTGAACATTTCCTCACTTTCTAATGATTGTAGCACTTCATTCTCGCACGCAAAGGTCTAATTGTGCCGCATTTTCTTCTTTCTCATCGTATCTTTCTGCAGAATCATTCTCCCAAAACCACTGTGGTTAAAAACTGATGGGGTTTTTTTTTTTCTTCCTCTCAGTGTTCAGAGTCCTAACAAACATCTTAGCGTGCATATTTTTAGACACCATTTTTACTGCAGGAATATCACAAAAAAAAACGCAGCTACATCAACCCCCATAAAACAAAATGAAGCAAAAAAAAAAAAGCTTCTTTTTCCTCTCGACATTGATCTCAATCTATCTGCTGAGTCGCGAACCTGGAACGCACAATGCCTCCCACACACACGCACACACGAAGAACACTGAAAAATAAAGCCTCCAAATACTCACAATGCTCAAAAAATACAAAAAAAAAAAAAAGAGTCAGATTTACGGGTGTTTCTGCATGAAGCAGGATTCTCGCTCTTTAAGCTTTTCAGAGATCTGCAGGATTTCTCCCGAGCTCGTTTCAAACCAAATCAGAGCCTGACTGTGACAGCCTGTAGCGGAATCATGGACGGGATTTATGATTCCTTCAACAGCTCCTCATCTCGTCTGTCTGTCATAAACAGTCTTTTTTAGACTTAGGTTTTATTTCCTAAGGCGGAAAACTGCTTTTAATCGACTTTTTACTGTTACATATGTTTGGTGTTTCAAGTTAAACATCCTCAAGATCCCATAATTCCATGAGTGAATATCTAGAATCTAATCTGCTACAAACAAACTTGATTTAGACTTCTGTGGCGCACAGTGTGTCACATCTGAGACACGCCCTCTGAGTCGCTCCGTGCTCCGTAACCCTAACCCGGAAAGTAGTCTTTAGGTGAGACAGTAAGTGGGGCAGGCGGTAAAACAAAACTATCCAGCCACATTGTCCAGAAGAATCCCAAAGTGTTCCAAGACTGGATCCCAGCAAACAAAATAACGTCCCCCTTGACATTCCCGAAAGGTCCTCTCTGAACGTTCCTGAGACGTCAATGTGTAGGGTTCCCTTTCCGTCACGGGGACATTATTTGGGAAGTCCAAAGAACATTGCGAGAACTTTAGGGGAACGTTTTCTAGACGTCACGGGAATGTTATTGCGGGGCATTCTAAGAATGTACCGCGGATGTTGGGGTAATGTAAGGGGAACGTTTTTTTAGACATCACAGGAACGTTATTGCGGGACGTTCTAAGAGCATACCAGGGAGGTTGGCGTAACGTCCTGTAGATGTACCGGGAACGTTGGGGTAGTGTCAGGGGGAGTGTTTAACACATCCCTTATATTAGCCCAACGCCACTAATAATTGAAGGTAGTCAAGTGGTTAGCGTCACCGCCCATGAATTTGGTGATCAAGGTTCGATTCCTGCTAGAGGTAGGTATGATTGCACGAACCCTATAATAGTGAGTTACCTTTACTACTTTTAATTAGTATAGCCAACTCTTCCATTCAAAGCGACATTGTTAGAATGGAGCGAGAATCAAACCGGGGTCCCAAGATTGGTGGACGTTAACATTAACCGCTACACCATCACATGGATATATATACTGTAATTAAAACAATTCAAAACAATGACACTGAAAGACGTGCAGGGGACAATAAGGACATTTTCTCTGATTTTTATCAGGCTACGGCAGGTTTGGTCTGTGGTCGATGTCCTGATCAATGCGTCCCAATGAGTGCATTATCCTGTCTTACATTGTTACAAATTTTAAAAAGTAAACGTTCCGCAGAAGTCCCGTCAACTCCCCATCATAACATTGTGAATGACCAAAATTGGACATTTAAAGATGTTATGAAGTACCTAATGAGAACATTATCTGGAGGACCAAATGGGAACGTTCCCGGAGGGTCCGATTTACGTCTCATTCAGAACGTTGCACAAGGACCAAACGAGAACTTATTACGGACATCAATAACATCCCGGTAATGTCCGGCAAAGAACGTTGTGGTGGGGACCAATCGGGGACATTATGAGTGTCCTGTAAACATCCGGGGATGTCCCCTGTTTGCAGGGATGTGATATGCAATCGATCCGCTATTTTCTGGCTGCAGAAATAATGGAGAATCCATATTTTTGAAAAACATACCATGTTCATTCATTACCTCCGCCAAGGAGGTTATGTTTTTGGTTGCGTTGGTTGGTTTGTTTGTTTGTTAGCAACGTTGCAGATTTTCATGAAATTTTTTTTGCTGATAGCCCTGAATCGATGGAACAAATGATTACTTTTTGGGAGTGATCCGGAATTTTTTTAAATCCTGAAAATCCCTATCTCTCATCATTGGCGAGGTTTAAAAAAGTCATATCTCCATCAATCCTTGAGCGATTAATATTGAATTTGGTGGAGACATGTAGAGTGGTAACCTCTATCACCATACCACGTTTCATCCGGATTTGATCCAGAATCCGGATTTGACATCACTTTAAATTTTAACATTGAAAACCCTTTAAATCTTTAAAAGTTTTATAATTCTGAAATCCCATCAGATACAATTCAAGTTCACTGTGCCTAGAGAGGATCCCATGGGCAAACATTCACCTACATTTCATCTGGATCTCCTCATTCTTCTGGATCTGTTGATATGAGTGCTTCTATTTTTTTTTTTTTATGTATTTAAAAAAAGATCCAAAAATGCTCACAAAAGTGGTAGATAACTTCTGGATCTACAACCCACTTCACCTCATAACAACCAGGATGTCTATGAGGCTGTCAGAAAACCTGATAAAACTGATAAAAAAAATATAGGCATAATCTCAACAGAGGAATTAAAGGTGAAATATAAATGAAACATTTTAACCTGGCCAATAAAAGCTGGTGTGGACAGTTGCTTCTTTCAAAAAGATAATTTGCATAATTTGTTGAGCTTGTGATGCATTAAGGTGGATTTGCTTAGACACAGTTGACAGGATTAGCTTTAGGGTCAACACATATTTTTACACACTGGGGAGAAAAAAAAAGACTGGTTGTCACGATAGTTATGTTGTGTTGAAATGCACCAGGCACGTGTGTATGTGATAAATTCCTAGCAGACGTGAACACACGGGACATCTCAGACTGTTGATGCAGACACAGACAACAACAGGCTGTGTGTGAGCTGGAAGGTGGCGCCACACAAAAATACACATTTCGTTTCTCTGCACTGCTTTTGGACTTTGAACTGAACCTTTGCGTTGCCATCTGACATGACATGCAGGCTGCAGAGACAAAACTTGAGTCCGGATCCCAGCAGGGTGGGCTGTCCATTCACGCGGACAAACATACAACAAGAAGATCGAAACTCGTTCAGCAGAACTCCGGGTGATTGTGTCAGTGTGAGAGCTTCGTGAGGCTGGTCAGTGGTGTTCTGATGAGCTTAATGTGCTTTTATTTTTTCCCCTTATTCAAAATTTACTTATTTACACTTAAGGTCAGTTTGAGAGTTTCCAATTCACCGAACCTGCATGTTTTTGGAAGTGGGAGGAAGTTGGAGCAGCTGTAGGGAACCCACGCAAACATGAGAACATGAAAACTCCACACAGAAAGGATCAGGTCGGATTTGAACCTGGGACCTTCTCACTGTGAGGCAACAGTGCCAACCACTAAGCCACCGTGCTGCCATTGTTCAAAATACTCAGGGTAATTCGACAAATAATAGAAGTCAATCGCACACATAGGGCTAGACTTCACGTTGCGAAACCATAGAGCATTGTGTTGTGATAGGACACCTACAAACACAACTACACACCAATAACAAGCTTCCACGCAGAGAGCTGATCTGTGTACCGGGATCAGTTTGTCTTTTAGTGTTTAGCTGAAAGACACTTGACCGTGACCTTTACTGAAAGCATAACTTGACCAACCAACTGGTCCCAAGATGAATAACTGCTGCAGACAATTCTTAAAGGTTGGGTCTGGCAGCATGCGCTGGCGCCGTGCGTTGCAGCACGCACCACACCGCGGAACTGCCCCGGGTCCTGGATAGGAACCACCCAGGCAAACAACCGGCCCATCCTCACCTCTCCAAAGAAACCATCTGTCCACCACAGTGGGCGTGTCTTTGGCTTTTTCCAGTTGCTGGGGTCCTCAACACTGAGGCACCTATGTACTGGATCACGCACAGAAATAAAAGTGTAACTGAATCACCTTCAAAAAAATTACTCTAATTTGTTTCACTGAAATTTATTAGTTTTCCTCAAGTGGTTTTAATTATGAATGAAGTTTTTTCACAGATCAGAAACATTACAAGCAAACAATAGCAAAGTCAAACCACAGTGACCTCGGCTTGGATGACATAAAGGGGCGGAGCCTTTAAGAAAATATTTCAAATTGTCCAGTTTTTCTACGTTTTACAGTAAAAAAAAAAAAAAGACAAAGTATGTTGTCAATATACTGAATAACTGATAAATATGACTAGGAGTAGTTTACTGTTCCACTGTGGCGACGCCGAGCACAAAGAGAGAAGCCGAGAGAAAGAAGACGTTATAAAACTGAACAAAAGCACATAAAAGATGAAAGAGATGAATACTTTTTTTTGCACTGCAGTCTCACTGAATCCAGCAGCACACATGGCCGGCAAAATGTGGCATGTGCAAAAAAAGTGATCTGTTTATATTGTCACATCAAAATTTTAAGTCCACATAATGTTCAGGACTTTTGTGTGTGGATGTTCCTGATAATGGTTCTCAACAGTTATGCAACTGTTTTATAACTGCCGCTTGTTTATGGTTTATGAATAAAACCGAATCCTTTCAAATGTAACAATTTGGTGTTGACATTTTAAATCGTATTTTTTTTCTCTATTCAAAAAGACTTTCTGAAGTAGCCGTTTCAGCGACGCTGCCTCAGCATCACTCATTTGAATAGAAAAGAAACAAAGCGTCGCAGATGTTGTTTAATCAGGTGAGGTCTGGTCTGGGAGGATCCACCTCAGTCCTGGGTGGGAGCCGTCCAGGCAGACAACTTTTAATGTTTAACAACAAAATTTTAAAATTACTATGAATTAACTAAAAACAATAATTTAAAAAAAAAAATTTTTTTTAAATGGGTATGGAACCTATGTTGTGTGCAAATTGTCTCCTGCATTTGCTCGTGTTTTCTAGAAGAAATGTCGTACCGATGTATCAGAGGAGCTGCAGTTTTAGCACCAAACAAAGAAAGCTGCACAGCCCAAACATGTTTGACGCCCAGCGGCTCCACTAGTGGACTGGCTGAGATATGATGCCTTGCACAAGGGCAATTTGATGGCAATTGTTTGAAAATGAGAACCATCAAAGAGTTGATGATGTGACATGTGCACTAATCAGCAGAGGGCAGTGATGGCACGGCGAGGAGGAAGAGGAGAGGAAGGAAAGGACGTCAAAGGAGGGGAAGAAAGAGAGAAAGTGAAAGGAAAGAGGAACAGAGGGAGAGAAGATGGGCGGTGAAAAACGGAAGGAGATGATGTTAAATGTGTAGAAGAGGTGAAGAAAGGAGAGAAGGACAGAAGAAAGAATGAGGAAAGGGTGGAGGAGTGAGGAGAGAGGAAGAGCAGAAGGATGCAGAGGCTAAGACCTTTAGAATATTTCTGCCAAAACAAACAAGCAAACACCAGTGACCACATTTAAAATATATATATACCGGTATATATATGACAGAAAAAAAAGATCCAGAACCTGGAATCCACAACTTGACCAAAACCAAAATGTATTTATGTTGATAAAATTAAACATTCCACCAAATCTGCTTTAAAAATATTGTAATTTATTGAAATGTAAATAAATAACAAAATAATGCAGCAGCCAATGCGTAGAAGGAGGCGAGCGAGGGAAGCCACCAAAGCACCTTGATAACAGTGATGTCGCGCCAAGCGTCAGCGGCTGTGATTGGAGAGTATACGTATCACAAACCTTTTGCTTCACCAGTCACAGTGACAGAAATGGTCAAAAAGCAAACATGAAATTTGGACTGGAGTCAATTCAGATCGGTTTAGTTATATAACATTAAATCATGACAGAGGTTGCCTCAAAGCTCTGTAAACAAAGACTAAGGTCCAGACCTTACCCACGAGCAAGCACACTGGTGACAGTTGCAAGAAAAACTCCTCTTTAACAGGAAGAAACCTGCAGCAGACCAGACTTAGAGGGATGATCATCTGCTTTGGTCTTTTGGGAAACGGCCATTTGAATTCTGATCAACACCAAAACTTAATGGGTTCTGTCTTTTGCTAAGATTAACCAGTTCACCATAGACTCTGTGTGTGTGTATATACACACACACACACACACAGGTCACTTGGCAGGACATCATATACTGTATATGATGTCCTGCCAAGTGACCTTTCTGTTCTTGGGTCATATCTCAGCAACCACTTAAAATAGAGACTTGATGTTAAGTTTATATGAAAGGTCTTTGGAAGGGCTTTCATGGCATCTCAATTGCTGTGGTTGCTATGGTAACCATGGTTCTAGATGTTTGGCTGATATTAAAGGCCTTTGGAAGGTCTTCCAAGCAATGTTGATTTGGTTGCAAGCGTAAACAAAGGTTACTAGGGAAACATTCTTTTTGAATATCTCAGGAGCTACTTATGATAGACACTTGATGTTTAGCTCATATGAAATTCACTATGTATTGATTAAGTATTAAAAAAAGGATTGTTTTGTTACTGTGAAAAAACGGTTGAGTTGTGGTTGTTCCACCCTGGGACATCCCACCTGCAGGGCTTCACGCACTGTTTCTTGTTGTTCATAACTTTATGTCTTAAAATAGCATAAACTGATGAGTTGCCATGAATAAGGAAACTAGCTATAGAGACTACAACTAGCTGTAAACATGTTTATATCTGCTATAAAGTTGGAGATTTGAACATGAGGGGAGTGACTCACTTTTGCAGCCAGCCTCAAGTGGCCATTCAAGGAACTGCAAGATTTAGCACTTCCATGTTGGTTTCATGTTTCAGCACCAGAGTTTGGGGCTTGCTTTGCCTAAAACAAATCTCTGCGTAATTTTGGTAACAAACACACAAATGCCAGTGAACACACAACCTCCTCAGTAGTAATCAAGAATAAAGACTGAACTAGCAGGTTAAGGTGGGTTGTGGTTATGTGATGCGAATATACACCTCCAGAAAACTGAATCCTGGACAATGAATACGATTGGTTCAAATAGAGTCTGTATGTATCTGCATCATGATGTTCTAACAGTTTGTGTGTGATTTGACATTATGAATATTATGCCACATTTCACTGTGCAGTCTCAATAATTGATGTGAATTGCTCAGAGGTGGAACGTGTTTGTGAGAGACACAGTGCACATAACGCTTGAAAGCCACAGCAGGAGGTTTGTCATGTTCTTACTGGGCATAAAAAGGCTGCACAGCACAGCGGACGCATCACAGCCAAACAATAAAACACAGCAAAAATGATGCATTCATTTCAAGTTTCAGCAAAATACAAGTTCTCTCTGTTCGTGGTCTGGACCTGTGGAAAATAGTCCACAAACACAATCATCTTTGCAACCCATAAAACAAACAGCATCACTTTCCCAGCAGCTAAAATCGGACTTCATCACAGGAAGTGACACTGCACAGAATGTTTGTCCAAGACCCAACACTCGTCCTGAACTAGGCATTTCATCTGGATCTGGTTCTTTTTAAGGAAATCCTTCTCCGCTCCACTCCACCATGATGTTGTGTAACTGGTGATGAAAAATGCAAAACTTGCACTATGCACAATTTCTCCAATCACAGCCAGAGAAGCCTATAACTTCATCAGAGCTGTCTGGGTGTCTTGTTGGCTTCCCTCACGAATCTCCTTCTTGCACGGTCACTCAATTTTTGGGAACTGCCTATTTGACACAGGTTTGATTGATGTAAATGAAGTCCAAGACATACTCCTTGACATGGAAATGTTCATGTATTCATCCCCTGAGTTGTCTCAAGAAAACTGACTGTAAAGTGATGATTTATTTGTGTTAATCTAATGGGGACACACGCCAATACAGACTTTTGTTTTGGGTTTGATATTTTTATTTCATTTACGCCACATTGTAGAGATTTGTTTTCATTGTGAGTTTAAACAGCATAATTTTAGAAATTTTATTATAAAGAAGACTGATTTTTTTTTTTTAGTTTCATGTCATAAAAAAATAAAATATGTAAAAGCTCAAAGGTGGCACAAATTTTCAATTCATCAAATCACAAATCATCAATTTTTTAGGCAACACAAAGTCACGATAAGATTTTTTTCCCTACAGTGGCTAAGGCGAATGAACAGAAAAAAAAAAGCGCTTTGTTGGTCATGTTGCTTCTGTCCTCCTGTCTGCTCTCTGAGTCAGACCTTCACTGTGGGCGGGGCTCAGGCAGCTCCAACACACAGTGACAGCAAACCACGGCCCTAGTCTTAGTGTGTTGCTTAAAAGATCCAAGAAAAGCTGGTTGATCCAGGATCTGTTAATCCTTGTCTCACCAATCCAGTTAATTCAGTTCTTTGAACCCAAGTGGGGTTTGATAAGATAAACTGGAACCAATCATCTGAGATTATTGCGGTCATTGTTTAGGGTGTATATATATATATATATATATATATATATATATTGATCCTGGAAACCATGATCAGCAACTCTT
>OMMV01228117.1:0-15016 GCA_900302635.1 Chatrabus melanurus | reverse complement strand
ATATATATATACACACACACACACACACACACACACACACACACACACACACACACACACACACGCACACACACACACACACTAGCCAGCACCCTAGTAACATAGCCACTTCTTCGGGCTGTAATGGGGAAATATATTTGACATATTTTGTAGATTTTCTTTGTTTTTTCTGCTTTGAATTGTATAAATCATTCATTAGATAGACCATAAAAGTCAATTATGTGATAAAATGTTTCAATGCAAGAATGTTTGTGATAAAAATGTTATTGTAGGAATGAAAGAACCAATGTTAGAAGAGGGACAGTGAAAAAATAGCAATGCTGCAAAAAACTGATTTGTTGACTTTGTTATAAATATAACATACATAATTTTTTTGATATAAACGTATAAAAGACCATGATTTTTCAGATGTTAACTGGCTTCACGAATGTGACTCATGCTAATACTAATTTTCCCGTGCTTGACTGCTTGACAGAACCAAAGTTCGATTCATTTGTTTCAGTACAAAGTGTGTCACTGTGACGTTCCTGTGTCGCTAGTTAGCTTGCTAACGTGTTGTAAGATGTCTTGTAAATCACCTCTGAGGTATTATCTGGTTACAAAAACAGCGTTTTTAGATTTAAAAGTGTTTATTACTCCTTAACTTTTACAAGAAAAAAGTTTAAAAGAAAAAACATGTCCAACATATTAGATTTATACAGAAATACAGCTATGGCGGAGCGTATTCCGCCATCTTGGATTATTTTTTCAAGTCCGAACAACCAACATACGTCACGCTGCCTTCACTCAGATTGGCAGTCGCCATGTTAGCATCCCTTTGATGTACGGCATGTGTTTTTGTGCAGTGTGTGTGTGTGTGTGTGTATTAAGACCCAAATATAGTGCTTCAATTGATAACAAATAAATTAAGTTGATCCAAATTAACTTAATAAGTAATATTTACACCAACTTTTAAAGTTGGACAAACTTAAAGTGCCTGTAAAGTGAAATCCAATTTGTGTTTTGAAATTGTCAAACCACAGAAAAACATGTTATTAACCACCTAGCTGGATTTTAATGATTAAAAATATCAATAAGTATATAAAATTAGGTTTCAAAATCGTGGAAAAATGAGCAGTTTCCCCCCTCTCTCTGCTGTCTGACGATGTGGGGGCATGTTTGGCTCGAGGCATCAAAACCACGGCCCAATTGCATGGGGAGGGAGACGGTGTGGGGGCATTTTTTTTAAAAAGCTTTATTGAACAACACAGAACATACAAACAGACAGCGAGATGAAAAAAGTTCTATAGTAGACAACAATACACCATTTGAAAGGAAACTAAAGAAATAAAAACAAAGAGTGGGATTAGTCCAACCGCTGTCTAACAAGACTCAAAGTTTGTGCGGGATAACCAGAGATTATTTTTCTTCTTCTTCTTCTTGTTTAATAGCGGTTGGCAACCAGCGTAAAAGGCGCATTACCACCACCTCCTGCTCCGGAGCAGAGATTCAAATTGTCTCCAGCTTTATATAGGCGGATAATACTAATGCCTCTGCAAGTGAAACCATGTGCGTTATGGGGTTCGGTTTAAGCCACCGCCCACCAAAAATCTGTGGTGAAACAGAAATCCAGTCAAACTCCATAAAAAAAATACACATGGTTGAACACATTTTAACATATGATCAGCAAAGCATTTCTAACATGTATAATGTGTTTTGAAGCAAATCTCTGAATTTGTTTTACAGGCACTTTAATTCATTTGAGTGTTACCAATTGAAGGAATTTCATTAGGTTTTCTCTTTTTTCAGTGGCTATGGATCCAACTTTAGCTATTGCATTTTTACTAATGAGCCAGTTTTTATGACACTTTATGAAAAAAAAGGTTTGTAGAATGAAATAGAAACCCCAAAATATTTTTCAGGAAGGCCACACCACTTGGTGTATATACAACATATATTTATATTGCACGTGGCTGGGATGCGTGTTTTTCTTGCTTCCTGTTATCTTCCGGTTTAGTGTTCAAGCTGAGGAGGAGAGGAGGAAAGATTAGCATAGAGGAGGGGAGAGAGAGAGAGATTAGAGCGGAGGAGAGGGTGTTTATGGATTCTGCTCCACGTTGAAGAAGCACTTGTCAATCTGGAGGAGTGTCAGAGGTGCAGGACTGACTTTGCAGCTGCAGTACAGCCGATGAGTTTCTCGGTGTTTGATGCCAGTATTGTTCCCGCTACTTGATTAAATCATTTTCATTCGGAACGTTAAACAACAAGACTGTTGCTACCATAAATAAAACTGAAGCACAATTGAAAAAAAAACCTGTTATCTGTCAGAGAAAAAAAGTGATGCTATGGTGTTTTACAGCATTTGTACTTTTATGTATGCGAAGCGTCCACGTGAGACTCGTTGAGCACTGTGGGCAACAACAGTTGACAATAAAGAGGCAGCAAAAAATGGATAGTGTTGATTTTAGGTTGCAGAAAAAGATTGAATGTAAAATACTGTAGTGCATGCATTAAGCATGAGGTAACAAATGCCCACAACACCGTGTTCTTTTATCGACATACAAGACCTTTAATGCGCACGGATGTTCAGTCAAAGCAAAAGTTGAGAGAATTCCCATGTTTTTGGTCTCATTTTAGCATACTTCAAAGCTATAAAAATAATAAAATATTTACATATTTTGGATTTTACTACATATCTCAAAACATTTATCAATACTAAGCTAGTATTTGTTACAATTTTCCAATATTTAAATAATTTTACAGTTATTCTAAACATGAAATATCTTATAAGATGGCTCCCTTACAAGTAACTTAGGCCAAAAAAAAAAAAGGGTCTGTGGTGGTAGAATGTTAGAAATTAAACCTTTTGTATCATTCTATGGGCCTGCGGTGCTAAAACATATTGAATTGAGAAACAATTTGGGTCAAATTAGGGGTATGTTTTGCCTATTTGGGTAGGTCCCTTATACCTTAGGAATAATTTTTGGACCAATGGACCTTCGGACC
Organism: Chatrabus melanurus; assembly: GCA_900302635.1. NCBI lineage: Eukaryota > Metazoa > Chordata > Actinopteri > Batrachoidiformes > Batrachoididae > Chatrabus > Chatrabus melanurus. Next base: position 12,031 of record OMMV01228117.1, on the reverse strand, counting down.
AATGGACCTTCGGAATAATGATCCATCCCCGATCAACCACTAAAACTTTTAGCTGAAACTACCACTAACCGCTAACCTTTATTATACAGGACATGGGGTGGAACACAGCATATCCTAATTAGAAACCTAATGACATTCTCATGTTTTCTAAACATGTTGATTTTCTAAAAAAAAGAAAGAAAGAAAGAAAAAGAAATCTTATATTGCTGTGAGGGGTGCATGCATTAGTTGTAAATGAAGTTGAAACATTCCAATGATGTGTTGATGAATAGTATAATGCATTCAAAAAGACATTGAATTTTAGTTATTTTTTTTAGTTATTGTGTAATACAGATTATATGACACCTAAATAAACCCTTGTCATTTGATTGGTGGATTGTATCTTACGTGACATTGATCATTTGTCCCACTGTATGACAAATGATTCTGGTTCCATTTACCGTGCATTATTGTTCCACATGTTACTATAATGAAGAATGAAGTAAGTCCCATATTGGCCCTGAGGCCTGTTGTGGCTGCTTATCTCCAGATTCCGTAGTGTAGAGTGGATGAGAGTCTACGACTCTCCCTGGACAGGACCCCAGTCTGACATAGGTTACTTCCCCAGCAAAAGGCCAGTACCCATTTACAGCTGGGTGGACTGAGACAATGCAGATGAAAGGTCTTGTCCAAGGACACACACAGGTAGCATGATCAAGAATCCAATCCAAGAATCCAATATTGGGAGCCCAATCCTAATCCCTCTGAGCTACCTGCTACCTGTACTATGTTGTTTGTCTGCCCCCAGTTGTTCAGGGTCACCACAGTGGATACAGCACAGATCCGCATTGGGATTTGGCACAAGTTTTACACCTGATGCCCTTCCTGACGCAACTCCATTTCTACATGGAGAAACACACACAGCCCCTGGTCCTCCCAAGCGGTCTACCTGCAACCTGTACTATAATAATAATAATAATAATTAAAAAATTATGGAGATTTTGCTTACCACTCTCACCAAAGTTCTTGCTCATGCGGTGGATAAGGTGTGGACCTTACTTTGAGGTGAATTCTATGATTTGGTGCTGTATAAATAAATTGAATTGAATTTAGTAATTACACATAGTTGTGGACGTAAGTTTACATACATCTTGGCAAAAATCTTTTACATTCATTTTTCCAGTACTCTTTCAATTTATCAAACAATATACACTATGTGTTAAGTCAGTTAGAATGTCTAACTTATTTCCACATGAAGTTATTTTAAAATAACAGTAACAAGGCAGATTTATATCAGTTTTTCTTCAACATGTCATATTTTCAGTGGATCAACAGTTTACACAAGATGAGCACCTCTTAATTCATATTCCATCTCATTCACAGCTTTTTTACTTTGCAAAAATAAACAAACCATGTTTGGGTGCAAACAAACCATGCTGATATTCAGACTGGTAGTCGCAGAGGTAGGATGCGGTCAATGGTTGACTTCTTGCACATGGAACCAGGCTGCTCTGGTCACTGTGCAGTAAGCAGCTGCCTCTGAATCCTATTGAGAATGACCCTTGAAGTACCTTGCCTGGCACATACAGCAGTGTAATGCCCCTGTGGTTTTTGCAATCCAGGCAATCACCGTTTCTTTTCCAGAGAGTGACAACAAGTCCTTTGTTTCATTCTGTTAGGATAATACCTGTCTGTCAAAGATTGTTTGCAATGCCAGGAATAGAGCATCTTCACCTGCCTGGAGGAGTTCAGCCCCGATACCACAGGAACTTTACTTGCCCTCAGCTGTTTCACCACCTTTGCAATCTCACTGAGATTTGGTAGTTTGCAACTGGCTGTCAGATCAGCCACCAGAAACCTGGGACCAGATATGTCCATCATTCTGGTGGGAGGATCAGCCTTGTACAACTACCATCAGAACCAGGCAGAGGATCACTGGACCCCAGATGTTGTGTCACCTGCGTGCAGATACCTTAAACAAATCCCTCCTTGATTAAACTTAGTGCCATCACAGCCCGATTTCGTAGCTCCTTATAGAGCCTGAAATTTCCACCAAATTGTGCTGTAGATGACATCCAGAGTACCCTCTGAGATGAAACACTTCTTCCTGTGAAAACCGGTGACACCAGTGCACTCTCTGGCACCTTTCAGGGCCTCATCACAAAAGAAAAAGAACTCCCACATTCTGTTCAGGTCATTTATTGTGTCCATGTTTCCAAATCTCCCACCCAGGTTGTCTGCAAATTCCTGTGAAACAGTCTGATCTTGGAGACTAACCTGATTAAGTCTGGGACAATGAGCAGATGGCAGTCTGTCAGACTTCAAATGAATGTATTGGAAAGCTGCAAGACGTTTGTGGTCAGGGTTCACAAACTGGGGACTTCTATTGACCCTGCAATTCTGCAGGAGTCTCCAGGGTCTTCCCACTTTAGTCACAGTGGCAAAATCTTCTACACATTAAAGTTATTTGTTTGATTCAGTTCTGTTTTACTTTGTTAAATGGTTACATTCCAAAACTTGAGAAGTTAAATGACCAGTTCACTTTTTTACAACCCATCATTGTTATCAATGAAGTCTCTGAGTGGTTTACTCACCTTTGATAATTGATGTAATAAAAATCACATTTTTAAAACACTGCTGAAAGGGAAATACATGGGTATCAATTTGACTCTGGCAGTAGAGCTCCAAATGAAACCTGAAAATTTCATAGTTTAGTTATTCACTGCGTTTGTGCATTTCATGATTACTTATAGCATACATTGCTCATTATATTTTTCAATTTCTATAGGGACTCTTTACTGTGTGCCACATCCATGGTCAACCAGAAATAACTTCCAAGACTGACGCACAGTTGATATAAAGTGGTGTATTGAAACAATACACCTAACGAATAATACAGTATGTATTCAGATGTTGTAGCACGACAGTACCTATAATCACAAAGTCAGTTGGGAGCATTATTTTTTTGCTATTTTGTGTCACTCCTGCGGTTTCTCTGTGTTTAGATTTCCCTCAGCGCACGGAGCAATGTACAGGTCTTTCTCTAGTTTACTTTTGGTTTGATGCGCTCTCGTCGCTTTTGCTTTTCTCCCCTGCGTTTGCATCTTTTTCCTCCGTGCCTTATTTTGTGTTCTTCTCACGTCCCCTCAGCGATCTTAGTTTAATATTAGTTCCTCATGATTCTGGCCCTTTGTTGTTATTCATTGTCATAGTTTCCTCATGCGCTGCTCCTTCCGGGTTTTAATTCTCCGAGCTCTCATGCTTGCACTCTTCCACCATTAAGTGACGAGCGTCCTTTTTAAGACATCTCCTTTCAAATGTCCCCTGCCAGATCGTCGTGGTTCCATCCCACTTTCTCGATTTTTTCTCGTGTTCCCAGTGTTCTTCGTGAGTATTCCAGTGTTCTACGTATTACCGTTTTTGACCTCTGCTTCGTACTTTGACCTCTGAGTTTTTCCTAATGTCTCAAGGACACTGTTGCTAATTTTGGACTGCCATTGTTCTACTGACCTTTTTGCCTTGAACTCTGATAATCCACCTGCTGTGTTCTTTGAAAAACTGCTGCCAAATATCTGCTTCACTGTGTACCAAACCGCTGCCTTGACTCCATTCTGAGTAACGCCCGCCGGAATTGGAGTCTGTTGTTTAAGACGTATTCTAAGTGTAATAATAACAAGCCTTTGAACCTGAGCCTCCAAGAAACACTGTTTAACATCACTCACCACTGTCATTCACTGCGAGGGGGTCCACAGCCTGGTCCGTGACATTTGAGCATATGTTGGATTACTGTAACGCCCAGTATTGCTGCCTTATTTATTCCCATTAATTTATTCCATAACTAATTTTTCCATAAAAGATCTCTTGTAAATGGAGCAATCATCAGAGGTGAGCCATGCGATCACAGGTTCAATTGCCACCATTTAAACATTTCAGTTTGAGTGAACTTTTTTGCCTAAGTTGAAATAACTAACAAACTATAGTTGAGTGAAGTATATGAAGAAGGACCTTTATTGTCATTCTGCATACAACAAAATTTGTCCTCTGCATTTAACCCATTCTAATTACAGTTAGACACAATCCAACCACTAGGAGCAGTGGGCAGCCACAGTCTGGCGCCCAGCGACCAACTCCAGATGTAGCGACGCTGCCTTGGTCAAGGTCAGAGAAAGGAGCAGACCCTAATGTGCATGTTTTTTGATGGTGGGAGGAAGCCTGAGTGCCTGGAGGAAACCCAAACACAGGGAGGACATGCAAACTCTACACAGAACGGAACTGGGCATGGGAGGGAATCGAACCCCAGACCTTCTTGCTGTGAGGCAAGAGTGTTTACCACTGATCCATCGTGCTCCATTGTCCTGAGTAAAGTCTGAGTCTGTGTAGCTGGTTGTTGTCAGTTTTTAAGTTTTCACATTTTTTCCTTTTATGACAGTGTACACAGCCACTTTAATCACATCAGCCACTGTAGTCATATGATATATTATGTACTGATCTGCTACTTAAGGCGGCCATACACTGCACGATGATGTGATACGAATATGCATTACGGCAGGATCGCACAGAAACGTGCGCCTTAGCACAATGTGTAGCACCTGCATTACGAATGTGCGTCTTGGTCAGATGAGACACTGCACGATGATGTGATACGAATATGCATTACGGCAGGATCGCACAGAAACGTGCGCCTTAGCACAATGTGTAGCACCTGCATTACGAATGTGCGTCTTGGTCAGATGAGACAGCATCTTAACAGTTCAAACATGTTCAAAACTTCTGCGATGTGACCAGTGTTGTATTTCTCACATTACATTATTACGTGCATTGCGCGGTGTTGCATAGATGTTACAAGCCAAGAGACACATAGAAAGGGACCCGGATGCACTTGCACGCACACCTTTGCACCTGAGCAAAACAGAAGCAGCCAAAAAGAACTTTAACTTTAACCTGTTCCTGGCCCTGGTCCCTTCTCGCGCCCCTCCTTGGACTCCTTGTGCTCCTCTTGGACTCCTCCCCCACCTGGACTTCTCCCGGACCTTTGGACTTCTCCTAACCTGGACTTCTATGACCCGGACTACCTCCCTTCTGACGCTCACTCCTCCTCCTTTGTTAAGTACTCGGTTTATCCCTCTTTGACCCTGACACCCCCTCAGTTATGCATGTTAACTCTGACCCCTTTGTTTATATTTTGACTTTGACCCTTATATCCCCACTGATTAACTCTGTTTATTTTCATAGTTGACTTTGACCCCATTTTTGACATTCACTCTTTGTTTTCTCCTGACCCCACCTTTGTTCATTTATTATCCTATTCGTACAAATAAATCCATTTATTATTTACACTTTACCTGGTTTCCTGTGTCTGTCTGCATATTGGGTTCAATTCACGATATATCATAACAAATGGTGGAAGCGTGCGAGCACGAGAGCTCGGAGAATTAAAACCCGGAAGGTGCGTCGCAAGAGGAAACTATGACAATGAATAACAACAAAGGGCCATATTCACAAGGAACTAATATTAAACTAAGATCGCTGAGGGGACGTGAGAAGAACACAGAAGGCACGGAGGAAAAAGATGCAAACACGAGGGAGAAAAGCAAGAGCGACGAGAGCGCATCAAACCGAAAGTAAACGAGAGAAAGACCTGTACATTGCTCCGTGCGCTGAGGGAAATATAACACAGAGAAATCGCAGGAGTAACACAAAATAGCCACAATATAATGCTCCCAACTGACTTTGTGATTATAGGTACTGTCGTGCTACAACATCTGAAGACATATTACCAGCTAGGCATATTATTTTCAATGCACCACTTTATATCAACTGTGAGGCAGTCTTAGAAGTTATTTCTGGTTGACCATAGATGTGGCACACAATAAAGAGTCCCTATAGAAATTGAAAAATATTATGAGCAATGTATGCTATAAGTGGTGCCATTGGAAAAGGCAAGGTGTAGCCTAGTATGCACGTTTCTCTCTGAGCAAACAAAATCTAGTGTTGGAGTTGATTAATTTGTGTGCATGAGATAAATACTTCAATAATTTCGGCAGCATTCAGCCATTGGAAAAGGTGAGTTGCTGGCTCACATGTACGTTTCTCGCTGAGCAAATAAAATCTATTGTGGACTTAATAAATGCATTTCATGTTTGCTATTATGCACAAACACCCAATAATAACATCAATCATGCAAGGTGTTATTTTCTATTATCTCAATTCTCTGTGCGCACTTGGCAATTTGGCGCAACACAGATACTTATCAGGTGCACATTAACTAATCAAAGGTGGGAAATAATTATATCTTTTGCGCACACAGTGACATTTTGAGCTCTGAATAAAACATTGCCTTGTTACATATTTATTTATTTCTCACTCAAGCTCTGCACAGGTTGTCCCATTTCTGGCCACCTTTGTTGTGCTACCGTAATGTGTGTGCTGTGTTCCGCGTTGATGCTGGAATACCTTACATTGATACGGTACTGCGTTATGTTTCTAAGGCACAATTGCATCGTATCATTGTGCAGTGAGTGTCCGGCTGTGCATGAACACAAACACACACCTCCATACAAGCAGCAGCATTTTACCCTTTGTCCAGAGAACAGTCGATGGCATATTTGTCAACAAATAAAATCATGCTGAAAGATCAGCAAGCTCACTTCCAGGCCAAGCTTAATTGATTGTTCCATCATTGCCATCTTCCATTTCAGCATTCTCCGGGCAGCGCTTTCCAGCAAACCGTCTATTGCCACGTAATACATATCATCAAGATCCAGACAACACATCTTTCATGAGGACCAAAATGGATTTTTTAGTCTTATCTCATCCTAAAACCACTCTCATGTGGCGTTGCTGTTGACACGCGTGGCCATTTAGATCAGCACTGATTGATACAGATGGCATCTGATTCACATGTACAGAACATGCAGGTTTGATACATTCATATGAAAGTGATAATGGGGTGACCAGACGGTGAATTACCTGCTTTGTTTGATAACAGAATGCAAAGCACCGCTGGGTGAGAGGAACGTGAGGGCCAGTGATTACTCAAATTAAGCTCTTCAGTGAAAGACCATGTCAGTGTGTTATGGTTAATCAATTAGCGCCCCAACTCTGTCTAAATCGGAGCGAAAACAGATCATATCTTTTCAGCGTGTGGAGAGACAGCCTTCCTTTCTGCACCGTCTCTCATTACCAAGTAAATTACCAAAGAGAGGAAAAGGCAGCAGACATTGATTCAGGGTAGCGTTTCAGAGCCATTACTGCAGACTGCTGTGCCAAGACACATTACGGAAAACTCAACGCTACTAGAAAGCAAAGGAAAAGTGAACTAAAACCAAAGATACAAGCACCATGTGACTTAACTCACAGTGATTTCTTCAGTAAGATGTTCAAAACCCAAATTCAAGGTCCGACGCTGAAGCCTCAGTGGGCATTTGTGCGTTTTCCTTCTGCCAAAAGCCATTTAATCCCAGAGACGCTGATAAGGTGGGAAAACAAATGTGTGCTAATCAAATTCAGCAGAGCACTGGGAGAATATTTATTCATAACAATAAATAAAATATGCTCAACACTACATGGAAAATGATGTTACGCTCTAATGCTAATTGTGCTTGCACACATAATTACACACTAGAGACTCGCGCAAAAGTGATGGAAATGGTGCCATTAGTGTCCATTAACTACATTTGACAGGAAGAAGTAGTTCTGACGGTTGCATGAGGGAATGAAATGGGGGCAGACCAAAGTCAGAGTTCATGGCAGCGCTGAGGTGAACTTTTATAACCAAATGTCGAGGTTAAGCCACGAGTACTCAGCAGCAATCAGAGACTGACACAAATTAGAGCGAGAAGCTCTCGTTACAGTCCAAAGTCAAATTGCAGCTGATAATTAAGTATTATAATGAAGTCGGCTGTGAAACATAATGTTCCGTACTCAGGAGGTGGATGTGGGGTGTAACCCGCTTCTGAAATACTCATAGTGCTGGCAGAAAGGCTTTTTGAAACTTTGAATCAAATGAATCAACACGAGTCATTGCTTTGAAATGCTCCAAACGTTACATGGAAACAAAGGAAAAGATTCACTCTTGCTAATTGAAAGTTTCAAAAATATGTGAGACATTACATGAAACAATTGCTTCAGAAAATAAGCTTAAAAATGTTGCTTCAGAAAACGATTCTTGGTTTCGAAATGCTTGAAACATCAATTGAAACGGTTCAGAAAATACTCAAAACACTACTCACAGGTGTCAAACTGATTCCAGAAAGGGCCAAGAGGGTGCAGGATTTCTTTACAACCGCCCACGTCACCAGGTGATTTCAATGATGAACTCATCCAATCTGCACAAAGTGATGTTAATCAGTGAAATCACCTGGTGGAGTCAGTGGTTGCAAAGAAAACCTGCACCCTCTTGGCCCTTTCTGGAATCAGTTTGACACCTCTGCACTACATGAACACATTGCTTGATGTAAAATAGTGAAGTTATTTATTTAACAAGCAACGTACAGGCTAGTGCACGTGCAGACCCTGCACTGACTGCAGCCTTTAAATATGAAAATCATAATTTGATATGGACGCACATCCCTGAAACATCCAGCAGGTGCCAGTGTTCACCAGTTGGCAACATACTGCGTGATGCCTTACTTTTCATGCAGGCATGAGCATCACTGTCGAGATAAGTGAATGTGTCTCCAATTTTGACACTTTCACTGTATACAGATACACTTCTGATGATCGAGTCCAGCAAGTCATTGAAAACCTGGATCTTAGCCTTAATCCAGGACAACTGCAAACCCAGACACTCTGACTCGTCACTCAGTTTCTCAAGTGTTGCAATCAGGGTATCCATTGATTCCGCAAAGCTCACAGCATCATCCACAAAGTCAAGGTCAGTAAACCTTTCCTCGCCGACAAAGGCATGTAAGCCACTGGTTTCCACAACCCAACCCAACACCCAGTCCATGCAAGCATTAAACAGTGTAGGAGCCAAAACACATCCCCGACGAATGCTCCTATTCACTAGGGAAAGGTCAGAGACTCTTCCTCTGCTCCACACAGCATTCACAGGACCAGCTACGATGTCCAGCAACTTGTTGTGGACCCCACGAATTTTCAGCGTGCACCCTGGTCAACCAAACACTTTCCGAAAATCAACATAGGCTGTAAAGAAGCACTGCTGATAGTCACATTTGTGTTCAATGAGTACTCGCAGAGCTAGGATGTGGTTGATGGTTGACTTCTTGGATATGAACCTAGACTGCTCCGTTCGCTGAGCGGCAAGTAACTGGAACTGAATCCAAAAGAAAAGAAAAGAATAACCCTTGCAAGCACACTTCCGGGCACCCAGAGCAGCGTAATTGTATTCCGGGCACTGAGAGCAGTGTAACTGTAGTTGTTGCAATCCAGGAGTTCACCCTTCCCTTTCCAGAGTGGGACAACGTCCTTTCTTCTAGTCTGTAGGGACTGATAACTGTCTCCCAAACTGAAACAAAGATTGTTTGCAATGCCCAGAGAATAGCATCTCTACCCTCCTGGAGGAGTTCAACATCAGTACCGCAGCTCCCTGGAGCTTTTCCTGCACTCAACTTCCCCCCTTAAGAAAGACCACAAAATGCTGATACACTGACTTAGCAGTTTGCATTGAACTGAGAATTTGTGAATTGATTATAAGTGAATAATAATCTGATTAGATAGCATTTTTAAAGTTCACTGGCTCGTTCCTGCACCTTTTGTCATATATCAACGAGTTTATCGTCTATACCTCACACCGATTGCAATGATGACAAAATGTGCTGTTATTTTTCAGGTAAAATCTATAATTGTGGAGCTATAGCGTCATCAAATTGGATTCAGTTGAATTGTGATGCATCAAATCATTTAAACCATAGATGTTGAACCAAAACTTTAACCATCATGACCAATAGCTGACATGTTTATTAGAATAAATAATGACTACAAGTATTTATTTTACACATTTGACTGCGACTTGCACATTCAGTTTTCTTGTTTTGCCCAAGCAGCGCTGATTCTGGAGGTCACTCACTGTGCACAGTATTGACCACCGTCCCACCACATAACTCACTGAAGGCTAGAAATAGATTCATTTTGAAAAAAAAAAAAAAAAGCCTCTATCTCCAATCGTCTCTCCATGTCTCCAATTAATTTGCTTTAAAACAAGTTCCTTGTCACACCAACTGTGTCCCTCTAGTGGGAATCGTCTTAAATTGGCCTGATAAAAGCAGCAGCAGAAAGCGCCGTGCATGGCCATTCCTCTGATGACTGTGTTTCTGTGACGAACAGGAAATCATTAGTCATGGCGTTGCAGGGGTCTGCAGCGAGGACAGAGGGCTGAGGAAGCAGCAACACGGCCAAGCCCGCAGACATCATCACCGCACCATCTGCTGACGAGCTGCCAGGATTACTGGCACACTGGATAATAATAGGCACATTCACACTATAAGCAAAGGCTATTCTGCCAGTCTTACAAAAGACAGATGATGGAACCGGCCACATAACACTGTGCGCTTTTGCAGAGTTGCAAAGTTTAGTTTGAGATGCAGCCACATCATTATGTGTGCGCTGCAGGAAAAAAATTCAATTGCACTGGAAGTACTGCATGCACACAGAGGTGTATCTAGCCAAAAATTAATTTTAGAGGGGGACCCACTGTCCACTAAATATCACTACTGTTGCGTTTCAAACGCTTTGAATGACAAAAGGCCTCATCTTAGACACGGCGCAAAGCAGCACACAGTGCAGCGCAAGTGTCATTGCTTGTTTCCAACCCATGCAGTTTCATTTTCACGCCCAGCGTCCACTTTGTGTAAGTAGCAAGACTACTTGCATTCATCTGCGCACACATTGGGTGTATTGGTCTTAAAATGAGGTGTGGTCAGGTGTATTTCTATTGTGAAGCAGCAGAAAGCGATTGCACCATAGACCACCAAAAACCTGGTTTAAAGTCAAACACGGAGTTTGTCTGCTATTTATACAGCACAATATTCAGATATGCCTTACATACTCGCATTCGCAATGTGCGTGCACTCTGCTTGTACACACAGGGAAGATTAGGGCCCTATCTTGATGCTCTATAGTGACGATGTGTCCAACTCCACTTTGCTATTTACATTGTGTGTAATCTGAGCGCAACCTAAGGTGCAGGTTGCAAAAGGGTTGCATTTAGTCAGTTAATTAATCATGAGGAGACCTCTTTGCTTTATGCTGCTTTGCACTGGGTGTAAGATAGGACCCTAAATCCAACCCAAATTACGGTTGAACCCTGTCAAAACTTGGAGTCATTTCATCAAATGCTTCCTTCATTTAGCTTTTCCAAAGAAATTATTTTCTGAAATAATTGAAGAGCTCTTTTCCAAAATGCTATAAATCCATTTGAACTGTTTTGAGAAAAATGACATTTTCCACCCAGACCCACTGATCATACCAACATTCATTTTATCCTGTGAAACCTGTTTATTGGCACAGTCTGAACATGTTCAACGAGAACTGGGAAATCAAACAACAATGTTGGTGATTTTAAACCCAAAGTTTATTATATTTGTTGCCAAAACACTATAAATTCAGACATTCATTTCCTTCTTTCTATCTTTTTAAAACAAAAGAACATACAGTGGAAATCCTGCAGTGGATGTGAAGTACCACCTTTAAAAGGATGATAAAAAAAATTGTGCATCATGCACTACAGTGTATTTTCATAAGTGTTATAATTATTCATAAGTGTAATCACCTCAATTAAGACAGTGTTTCTGTGTGATGTAGCAATTGTCACATTGCATATCAGGGTTTTTTTTTTTTGGTGTGATTTTGGAATACAGCTGTAATATTGGGCCATTGAGAAAGTGTGTGTGTGTGTGGTAATCTGAGGTAAAATTAGAGCATGGGTGGGATTTAGTCATAAATTATGCTTAAATCAGGAGAATATCTCTGAAAACCCTCATAGATTTGTGGGACTTTGGAGATGTTGAACATTAAGTATCAAATACATGAAATTGTATCAGGTAGACAAAAAGTAATTTGGCACAATATGAACCCTTTAATAATGATCTTA
>OMMV01228115.1:0-15072 GCA_900302635.1 Chatrabus melanurus | reverse complement strand
CTGTGATGTGTTTGAGGTATGCTACAAAACTTGGAGAACGTGATTTTTGCCACTTTTCTCTCAGTTTCTCTCACTTTCACCTCTTTCACAAGTTGTTTGCTCAAACGTCATAGGGTGACTGCACCTTTACAATCGGTGTTGTTGGCAGGATGTAGCAGGCGACCATAATAGTCCCGGCTTACAGACAAAAGTTCTTAATGCTCAAATGCACTTGTGACCTCGGGTCTAACATGAAGTTTTTCTTTGTAACATTATGACATGAAATTATGATGTATGCATCAAAATTTATATACACTTTAATATAAATTTTGATGCATATGTCATAATTTCATGTCATAATGTTAAAACAAAAAACTTCATGTTGGACATAATATGAGCCCTCCCACAATACCTGCAGACAGGGGCTTTAATGTGCACTACGCAGCAGGAACAGGTGGATGTTTCTACTGCCTGATGGACAGTAGAAGCCGGCAGTTTATGAATTATGGATTGTTTTTATGTTCAGAGGACAGCCAGCGAGGTGACAGCCTGCCTCTAATTTGTAAGTTATTATCATACATTTATCTTATTACTATGCTTGTATGTTATTATTTATTATTATTATTTCATAAAATGCAGTGTGGACATTTGTTGTACTTGTGGGGGGGTTGAGGCATTCTGATGCCGAGATGCACGAAATGTCCACAATGTATTTTCAATGTCACGTGTTGACAGGTTCACCCTGAACTTTTCTTGAAAATTAAAGTATAAATCTTCGTGTCTTCAAGCAGACAGAGTGAGGTCCATCCAACTGGCAGCTCTGCGTGGTGATAAAGTTAATTTTAAACATTGTGGGAATTTCAACACGTGGCTCGCCCACTTGAGTTCCGATCAGGATCCATATCCGCGGGTCACTCATAAAGCCGGTCTCGGTGGGTGGTGAATGACACTGTAATGTTTGAGGGCGCAAGAAGGCTGTCTTTGTTTTTTTATTTTTTGAGAGTTTGCTTGTGCATCAGAACCATGGACAGTGACCGTAGGTAATAACACATGAATAAACAGTAATTTAGACGCACGGAACCACACATAGTAATAGTGCTATATCGGCCAGCTGTGTTTAAGTAAGTTAAACAGCAGGCTATTAATTTATGTAATTAAAAGGCACAGCCATGATTGATTTGACCCATCCAAAACTGGAATTCTGACGCTGTGTCTGGTCCTGATGTCTCAATTGTCACGTATAAATGTTGTGTGTTGCATGACACTCACGTAAGTGTCTGGCAACATTCCCAGTGTCATTCATTCATTCATTCAGTCATTCATGCATTCATTCATGGTGCACGAATGTCGCTCGAGACTCCCGCAAATACCGCCCAGCATCCCGCAAATGCCACTTGGCATTCGCTCAACATCCAGCTGCATTTTTGGCCCGAATATCGTGGAGAGGTCTCACGCATGACGAGCGAATGCCACGTGCGTGTCGAGCGTCATGCATGAGCCATCCGCTATTGTGTTGCACCTCCACTTCAGTGTGAGTGCAGGTGCGACCTGGCCACTATTCGCCTATTCCCTCGAAATTTCGTGTCTCCATCTGGTTGCCACCTTTTGCCACCATTTGCAGCCCAGTGTGGTAGGCCCTTAAATTGTGTGGCTTTCCAAGTTGAGTTCAGTTGACATCAGTTTTGATCGTCCCGGACAAAGTGTGACACATCAGTGACAGTATTATCAGGAGTTGCACTAAAATGTACTTTGTGCTCAGCACAGAACTAACCACCTGTTAGGCATGGAGACATTTATTCTAAATGAAACAAGCACAAAGTAAATCATAAGCTCTTTGAATATGTCCAATGTTTACACTGAATGATTTTTTTTATTCTGTCTACAAGGAGGCAGTGGTGTGTCAGCTGCTGAAACAGCAGTCTGTCAAGTTCAACACCCTGATTTCAAACGGATAATATACAGATGCTATCAGAACCTGCTAAATTTCCTTTTGACCTTGATAAATTGTGTTGCGTGTGCAAACCTCACCTATTTGCATGTACACCCACAATATTGTGCACTCAGGTGGACACACCCCAAATTGCATATGCATGAAGGCGAACATGCTAAATGGACAATATTTGCTATTTTGCACATTTGAAAGACCCAATCCTCCGTGTGCACCATTAGGAAATCAGCATGCACATTTTTTTGCGAGTGCTATGGTGTTTGCACACATTTTTACACACACAAATATTTAGTAAATCAGGCCCACAGTACTTTCAAATAATTTGCATACAAATTATTACTGGTAATAATTTTGTTTTGTTTTTTTGGACTTACACTATCCATGAAATCTTTGTCCATGCCACATTTTCAATCCACTCTATTTATTATATTCACAGTTTTCCTGGTGGCCTGCTGAGTTTAGGATTTTTCTGATGGAGACATACAATATTTTGTAGTTTTGCTGTTTCTATTATCACTTTTTTAATGAAAAAAGTGATGGAATAAAACTTCACTGAAACATGTATTGTAATTCATTCATTTTTTTAACACGCTTATTCCAATGAAGGGTCACGGGGGGCTGGACCCTATCCCAGCAGTTATTGGGCGACAGACAGGCTGCCTGTCCATCGCAAGTCCACATATAGACAGACAAATACATTCACACTCTCCCTCACACCTACGGTCAGACCATTTGCAATTGTCCTGGATCAAGACTAAGAGCCAAGCTTTCAATGACTTCCTGGACTTCGCCATCGGAAGTGTACCAGTATGCAGTTAAATTGTCCAACTTGGAGAGAGTTTCACTTATCTCAGTAGTGATGTTCATGTCTCTAGGTACTTGGCCTTTGAGACTGAGAGATGTCTAGGTAGAGCTTATGGAATCAGGTCCACGGACAGAGGTGTTTGGCAATGCTGATGTATTTACAGGAGAAATAAGGTCCAAGTCTTTGGGGTCCTGGTGCTTACTGTCTTACTGTATGGCTGTGAGACTTGGGTGCTAACCAGTGACATAAGGTGACAACTCAGTTTCTTTGTCCCAGTCATGGATGGCAACCACCCAGACAGACAACCAATCCATCCCCATCTCTCAAAAGTAACCATATCACAAGGCAAATGATACTCCTCATTTGACACAAAGCCATTCCAGCAGTATCCAAGGATCCTCCGAAGAGACCTTGTACCAAAGACTTGGACCTTCATTCTCCTGCAAAGAAATCTTAATTCATGAATTTGATCAAATTCTTGCTTCTTAAGGGAGCACTTGTCATTCTTAAAGCACTGAAACATAAAAATGTGCCATATCTTCCTTCATTTTATTCACAGACTCATTCTTTTCCAGTTTGGGTCATGAAAGGGTGGAATAAAGTACAGAGCATGAACTGGGCAGGCGAGAACACATCCAAATCATATAAACAGTTTAACAGTTTGTCAGAGGGCTCATCGATTGACAGATGTATCTGGTTAATGTAGTAAACAGCGCGCCTGTCTGCATGTCCTTGGACACGCTTTCCTTGAAAACATAATAGTAGCAATGCTGACATCTGAAATCAGCAACTATATATCTATTTACTCTCCTTCAAAGAAAAAAATTGCATAAAAGAACACTATTCTGAAAATCCTTTTCAGCTCTTGTTTATAGTGCTTCATTACCTTACATTATAATATGAGTTTCACAGCCATATTTTGCTCCATCTGTTATCAGAGCTTTTCTTTTTTTCTCTCCCTTGTAATAATAGCTGCTTGTACTGTTGGTGAGATTCTCTGCTGTTGGACATGGGCTAAATGATTTTTTTAAATAAAGTTTATTATTACTGTAGTACTTTATGTCTGTATTTATACTGTAGAAATAAAAGCAAAAGAAAGTTTATGTACAACCAGAATATTTAATATAAATACCAAAGTTATTGAAAAACAAGAAAAAACAAGAAAAAAAATGTTTCATGAAATAAAAATGTACCCTGGACAAAATTATTGGCATCATTCACTAATATTTTGTTGCAGAACAATGGCAGCTTTAAACAACTCTTGCAGCCATTTAGAAGCATCTTGCACTCATCTGCTGATAGTTTCTGCCACTCTTCAATTGCAATGCATTAAAGCTCTTTTATGTCTGTACAAGTCCTTTTTTTTTTGTTGCAATGGCAGATCCATAGATTAAGGTCAGGACTCATTGCTGACCAGTTTAAAACAGTTCATTCTTTCCTTTTCAGCCATTCTTTTGTTCAAATGGATGTGTGCTTTACAGTCCAAGAGTTTTAGCATAAAAATATGGAAATTTTGCAGAACAAGCTGGAATGTAGAAAAAATGTGAGGAATCACATAATAAAAGTCCTCGAAAATCCCTCTTGTGGCTTTTTTAAAATCCAAGATGGCATCCAAAATGGCTGCCATTTCACATTTTTTATATATCCTTGCTTCTGGAAAGGTTAAAATTTAATTTAATCTAATTTAAGTGTCTAAATGTATTTATTAAGTCATGATAAACTCTTTACAATGATTATCTAGAGGTTTTGAGTATTGTAAATGTCAGAAACTAAGATGGTGGCCATATTGGAATCCCAAGTGTCTGCTATTGTATTTATATTTTTTCTTCTACAGAGGTGAAATACTTGATTTAAATGTCTTAGCACATGTTTTAAGGCATGAGAAACTCTATGCAGTCATTACCTAGACTTTTCAACTTTTGCAATGTCAGAAACTAATTAGATGATGTCCATATATGAATCAAAGGCTGCAATTGTATTTTTTTAAATGAACATTGTAAATGGATTGCATTTCGATAGCACGTTTCCAACTGAAGCAGACGCTCAAAGCGCTCCAGTGATGCAAAGCAATGGTGCCTCACATTTACCCATACACTCACACAGCAGTGTCAGCGTGCTGCCATGCTTGGTGCACAACTGCACACCAGGAGCAACTTGGAGATTAAGGACCTTTCCCAAGGGCCCTTATTGATTTTCAGGTTTGACAAGGATTTGAACTGAGGATCCACAATTCTCAAGCCCACCGCTTTAACCTTTAGACCATCTCCTCCCAACTTGCCTATTGATATGTCAGAAACATGGCCATTGAGGGACATTTAACCAAATATTAGCGGGTTTGTATGCATATAGTTGAGCCTGTATGTATAATTTTGACCCTGTGTGGATTAGAGAAGATCAAAAATAAATTCAAACTTGTGCACCCAATTCTTGTTTGTTAGAGTCATTAATTATTTATGCTGTACAATCATTCCACCCTGGCAAAAGAACATTCAAAGAAATCATTAAAACCCCAAAATTACCATGCCCTTCATGCCCATGATGGGTGTATGTAAACGTCTGACCGCAAATGTATCAAGTTTGATGGAAATTGGCCAAAGGACCTGAGAAGAGTAGGAGAACAAACAGACAGACAAACGCTCAAATTGTTGTATGAAGTGGAATCTCATCGAGGCGGTAACTGTTGAGTCAGTTTTAGAGAGCCTTTTTGGGGGTTAGTTGTCAAAATCTTTCAGATGATGGCTCAAAGTCAGCTAACCATGCAGCTGAACTGTGCTTTAATAAGGTCTCCTACAGGACTGTTGCAAGATAAAAAGAATAATAATAAAAAAAGTTGTGTTGAGTTTCCTCACTCAGTTTGAAAAGACAAAATTGCCCTTCCCATTCTATCAATGTCAGTATGAGGAGTAGTGAAGCAAACAAACCTGAATTGATTATAAATAATGTTGAGACAGGCAGCGATTTGAGACTTATTGCAATAATATTACATATAAAATAAATTTGGATTACAACAAACAATAGACTGTGATATTGCAGCTTCAAGTCTTTACATATTTAAGCTTTTAAATGTGTCAGTTGTGGCTACATTACCATCACAACCACCACATAACCGTATGCAGTCCCTCACAATAAAACAACAGCATGTTTGAAGACCACACAAAGCTAAAGAATACATTTTTTTATGTTTGAAAAACAAGTGCACAACAGATTTTTAAAGTGAGTTAAATAAATAATGTTCTAAAAACGAATTACTTTTATCCATTTGTGAGCAACAACATTGCAAATAAAAGGCTTTGCATCCCCACCAACATATTCTAGCATGAGTTCTTCAAATGGATTGGAAAGCTCAACTTGCTGCCATTTTAATGGAAATGTACCAGCAACTTTACCAACAAGCACACAGAGAACAAAAGTGACATAAAAGTGAAAGCTGCTTTGTTCCACAGGCTGCTGCTCTCATGGGTTTAAACCGACACATACGGTTACTGATTTTTTTTTTTGTCTGCAGGAATCGTCTGTGTGGGCCTCCATCATTATAGCTGACGTGATAGAAAACAAGCAAAATGGTTTGTACTTCTGTCAAGAGTGCAGATGATGGAACATTAAAACTGCACTAAGATAACGGGAAAGCCATATTCCTAATTGCATTTTGCTGTTAGCAGTCTGCGTGCATGCAAATGTTTTATCGGAGACCAGAATATATCATCTTGTGAAATCCTGCATTGGGGGTTTGAGTCGGGCAGCCTGCCCACTTTCATGTCTGGCTGTCAATATTTCAGCGGGAGTGAAAAAGGGCAAAGGTAGTAAAAGAAAGATGTTGTCACATAAATTGGTTAATCAACACTTTTTAGTAAAAAAAATAATCACATTATCACTTTCCTCAGAGTAAACTTTAGTGCCACACCTGAGCCTCAGAATAACGTTTCATATATAGATTAAATTGAAATCTATGAGACGGCAGCATCAGAAACCTTGAGAAATATGATCACTGGGTCCAGTTATTGGTATAATGCTCAGGATAAAATGTCAATGGGCATTAGCTAATTTCATCAGCAATGCTTTTTATTAAATTCTTTTAAAAGCTATTCCGGTTTCCTTGCCAAAGATGTCATATTAATTTAAGGCTTTAGACCTTGAAAGAAGGATAACCCAATTTGTACATTAATATGGTAAGACTGTGGTACATTTTGAGGAAATTAAAAGCAGACACAGCAAAATATTGCCTCTGATACAGAGACACTCAATTCAAGGGTAATTTATTTAAAGTCTCAATACAGGAAGGCATATCTATTTGATTTTACGGAAATTATTTACAAAGGAATGACATTTGAACAATATGTTAGCAGGCAATAAAACACTGCTCTGTTAGGTGTAGAACAGTGCCAGTGTGGTTTTCCATTTCTGTACAATATCACAATTTCATTATTCTCATTTCATAATGCTACTGGAACAGCCTTTTTTTGTGCATAAGAAACATCCTGATGGGTATATAGAGCACATTGGAAAAAAAAAATCTTGTACACCACTTAGATTTATGTTAACCTAAAGGGGCTATCACACCTGCGGTTTTTCGTTGAGCGGCTGATATGCGACCTGAATTTGGATGTCCAAAAGCGTGGAGTGTGAGACTGGCGCACCACTGATGCACACGTATGTTGCAGCAAAATGTCCCATATTGACAGAAAAAACGCAAATACACACCAGACGTGGCGCGCTCCACAAGCACGACATTAATGCTGTAAAAAATTGATTAAAAAATGGCTAATGTGCGACTTGGGGATGCCATGCTTTTGTCATGCAGCAGTAATGAGGAATATATGCCGCATAGTGATGACAAGAAGTGTGGCTGGTGCGTAAATCCGTTTTTCTGGAGCTGAGCTGTCAGTTCAACACATCAACTCAGCAAACGTCATCTCTGGCACCAGAACAAATGATCAAAGAAAAAAGCGCTGAGACTCCTGACACCGTAACAGTCAGTGACTGGGTTTAAAGAATTGAGCCACAGAGGTGCGTCTGTGCGTTTGAAGCCACATTGGAATTTGATACAATTGCACACTGACAGATGTGCAGATTCGCATTTCTTTCACTGATCTGCGCCCCACCTTCAGGCTGAGAATAGTTTTATATAAGGAGGTGAATTAATGTAAAATTTATTATGCCCAATGAGCACGGGTTACCACAATTCAATATACATGAAAGGTGGGCGTGGCTACTTAATAAATGGACCAGAAGCACAGCAATCTTACAAAATTAAACAATTACCAGGCTTCTGCACTAACCCTAACCCTAACCCTTCTACCCTTGTTCTGAAAGGTGAAAGGATGAACTCATTTCTACAATCATTTTTTATTAACTACCTTCAACTTGATTTGTGCAACCAAATATTCTTTTTTTTTTTTAATATATAAGCTCTGCGTAGGAGCGCAGTGTCCACTGTTGGATTTTATTTTGAAGCTAGATACAGTGTCATTACACTTTTTTTAATACATATGCACTCTGCAGAGTTGCGCAGTGACAGAGCACTCTGTGCAGGTGATCTGAACACCATACAGGCACAAACGTGTCCACTGGTGGATTTTATTTTGAAGCTACATACAGAGTCGTTACACTTCAATAACCCATTCTAATAACAATTATTAGAATAATTGTAATGATGATCGGGTGGAGGTCGGTGCGTTTATCTACATCAGAGAAACTCTGGTGCATGTGGATGTGATGATTTATTTTTAGGAGCAGGTTCGGGTGGCGTCAGAGCTGATCCGTGCATCTCCACACAGAACTGTTCGGGTGCAAAAGGCAGACTTGGATGGTCCCATTAGCTGATGAGGCTGTTTGGACAGGAGGATCTCAGAACAAGAACATTGTCAGACTGGATGCAGATCCATTTCCAAAACTTGTAACAACAACGTGCAGCAATTGTGCGGCCGTAGCGGCCATTATGAGGCTGTCGTGCCGGTCTTTTGCTACTGAGTCCCTACTATTTCACGGCATGGCAGTCGCTTTTGCTGTCGCGTGAATTTTAAACATGTTGAAAAATTCCAGCGTGCAATTGTCAACAACGAGCGGCTGTTTTAGCGAGGCCACGACTGTCGCGTGGCTATTTTGCTGATAATAAGTGCAGATATGCGACAGCCGTCGCATTTCAGCCGCTGAGCGATAAACCGCAGGTGTGATAGTCCCTTTACACACGAGTTGAGACTCTTTTGAGGTTACATGTTTCCATCATTTTACAGTCCAACTACCCTGTCATAGATATTATGTGTCATGTTTGTCACTATAGCTGTGTGTATGTGTGTGTGTGTGTGTGTGTGTGTGTGTCCATATTTGTGAGGACTTCACTTTTGCCAAGATAATCCATCCAACTGGCTGGTGTTGCATATGAAGATGCTGATTAAACAGCATGATTATTGCACACATCTCTGCCTTGGACTGGTTACAATAAAAGGTCACTCTAAAATGTGCACTTTTATCACAAAACACAATGCCACAGATGCCACAAGTTTTGAGGGAGCATGCATTTGGCATGCTGACTGCAGGAATGTTCACCAGAGCTGTTGCCCGTGAACTGAATGTTTATTTTATTACTGTAAGCCGCCTCCAACATCATTTCTGAGAATTTGTTTGTCCATCCAATCAGCCTCACAACTGCAGACCACATGCAACGATGCCAGCATAGGTCAGTCACATCTGGATTCTTCAGGTAAAACAGACCTTTTTGCATATGGTTTGTACTTCTGTCAAGAGTGCAGACGGTGGAACATTAAAACTGCACTAAGATTATTGCACATCTGTACAATAATCATGCTGTTGAATCAGCATCTTGACATGCCACACCTCCCTGGTGGATCTTGTCAAAGGTAAAGTGCTCACTAACAAGTATTTTAACAAATTTGTGAACAAAGTGTGATAGAAATAAACCTTTTGTCAGCACAGAAGAAATGCTAGATATTTTACTTCAACTCATGTAAAATGGAAGCGAAACCAGAATTGTTGCATTCATACTTTTGTTGAGTATAATTCCACTACCTCACGCAGTTCAATGCTAACGGAATTTTCAAACTGAACTAGAATACCACTCAGAACACTGCTAAGCAACCTAATAAATATGAAAATGGTTGAAGATGCTGTGGTATTCATTAATCTGCTTGTTCTAAGTACCAAATTAATTTATTTGTGCCCAAATGGCTGTGGAGTGAGCCAAAAGCTTTTACAGGACGAAGGAAATATTATGCAAAAGTTCACTCTGTCCCCATCCAACATCTGATGTTTTGTGTAATTATAAATTCTGAAATAAAATTAATTATTCCAATCCTATTCCTTATTCTGCACCAACCAAATATGACTTACTGACAGATGGCACCAGTTAAGGCATCTGCTGAGATAGAAATGAGGATATGAAAACATCTTAAAGATGGATTTTTATTTGAAGTTATTGCAGCTCACTGTGCATTTACGATGAACTTACAAATCCACAGTGACGCATTCTTACCTCTGCCAACTAACAGAGAAGAGCAGAGGTAATGTAATTTCCCTTTTCTTTCTGTCTGATTGTGTGCAAGACATCAGAAATCCAATCAAACATTTCAACAGAAATTGTATGGAGAGATGTTCCTTTGGTCAGGGAAAACTTGATTAAATTTTGGTCTGATCTGGATCTACCTTGAATTTTTACATGAAAAAGACAGGTTTGTGGAGTGGCAAAGATGAGGTGGGTGAGATTGTACCCAAAAATGTTAGAGTGGTGATTGGAACAGATTTCAGTGGGCATGTTGGTGAAGGGAACAGAAGTGATGACGAGGTGATGGGTAGGTATAGTGTCAAGAAGAGAAAAGAAGAAGGGCAGATGGTGGTTGAGATGGCAAAAATGATTGAAATGGCTGTGGTGAATACTTATTTTAACAAGAAGGAAGAGCACAGGGTAACGCATAAGAGAGGCAGAAGGTGCACACAGGTGGGCTATGTCCTGTGCAGGAGATGCAAAATGAAAGAAACTGAAGACTGTAAATGTGCAATCTCACTATACCGTTTACCACAGCGTTTGATGAATGCAGGGAAAAGTCGAGAAAATTGGCCAAACATCAGCAAAAATCATGTTACCAGAGTTTGGTAGGGAACCTCTAACACAGCACGGCATTCCACAAGGTGGTCCCGGCCGAGGCCAGCGGAGGCGGACATTAGCCAGCACGCCATTAGAGCAAGCGGGACTTTTTCCAATGTGGCAACATGTGGGAGAGGGTGTTGACACACCGCTGTCCAGTGATTCTGAGCAGGCAGGGCGAAACAGCACCCCAACGTTAGCCAGGGTAGACGATCGCCACCAGTAACGTAGGCTAGCAGAGGCTAACGGAGGCTAGCATAGGGAACTTTGTTGTAGCGGAGATTAACTTTCTCTAACAGTCTCCAACATAGCCAGAGGTATGTCGGCAAATGCAGAGAAATTTAAACGTTGAAAATTTTTGGACGCAGTCAATGTTCATCAGTGTACAGCAGCGGAGGACGACGTTTGCAAATACGTCTAGGTGAGATTGTGCCTTAAGGTGGTGGCAGGGGAGAGCGTAGTTCGACAGTATCGAATGGTGGTTTGTTGCATCAGTGTGGCGATGAAGAAAAAGATGAGAGCAAGGACAGAACCAAGGGTCAGATGGTGGAAATTGAAGGAGGAAGACTGTTGTGGGAAATTCCATGAGGAGATGAAACAAGCATTGAGTGATGGTCAAGAGATTCTGGACAATTGGACAATTATGGCAGAAGTGTTGTGGAAGACTGCTAAGATGTTTCTGAGTGGGACATCTGGACAACGGATGAATGTCAAGGAGAAGTGGTGGGTTCAGGAAATACAGGAATGTATAAGGAGGAAAAGGGTACCAAAAGGGAATGGGAAGAAAGCAGATAGGAGTACAAGAAAATGTGGCATAAGTTAAAGAGAGAGGTGGCAAAAGCAAAGGAAAAGGCAGATCATGAGCTGCACCTGCAATCTGTTAAGGACCTATAAATAGAGGACTATTAGACCTGAGTGGACATAGGCATGGTTGTAGTAGTCAGTCTCGATGGCTCAACAGATTTGTTTGAAAATTAGTACACTTTTCAGACCCATTTTTAATCTTTTTATTTTTAAAAGTAGCCAAAAGACAAATCTGCTGAGTTTTGGACCAGAGTTGAACTACCATATGGTGGAATGGGTACCACTGTCACCTTGTTGGTTGTAGTCTGAACTTTTTGTCTGTAATTTGTCTGACTTGTCAAAACATACACATTAGGTTCATGCTTCTTTCATTGCCCTTCATCAGTGCAGTGTCTTTTGGCCTGGAGTTTCTCCGCAGGTGCCAGGCTATGACTGCCCACCACTCATAGTGGTTCGATTGTGCGTGGAACTGGTGATGCAATAGAAAGTTACACAGTTTCATGGTGGAATGGCACAGAGAAGGATTTTCTTAAAAAGGAGATGTGCAATTTCAGCTACAGTTTGGCAGAAGGCACACGAGAAACTTCAGCTTAGATTTGATCTTTTTCTTGTATTGAAATCATTCTTGGTCCTATTTCACCATGAAGCTAATGAACGATGATGCAACTGGCAAAATTTGCACTATCCCCAGTTTCTCGAATCACATTCACAGAAGCCTTTAGAGTTGCCATGGGCATCTTGGTGGCTTCCCTCAATATCCTCTTTCTTGCATGGTCACTCATATTTTGAGAGCTACCCATTCCAGACGGATTTATCATGCAGTACCTTGTTGTTTCTATTTCTTACTAATTGATGTAAATGAAATCCAAGAATTATTCAGTGACTTGGAAATGTTCAGGTACCCATCCCGTTAATTGTCTAAAGAAAACTCGCTGAAAAAGTGATCGTTTGTATTTGCATTAATATTTATAGTTAGATGGTCTAGTTACCAGGTCAAGTCAAGTCTGGGAGCAAGCACTGGTGCCATGTGTCGCCACACTATGGAATCACCTTGTGTCCTGGATGGCAACCACCCAGGCAGACAACTGGTCTATCCCAACCTTTCAAAAGTAACCCTCTATCTGCTGCAAACAGGTGAAATGTGTGCATCCCCTTGGCTTTCTCCAGCCACTGCCATCCTCAAGACTGAAGTGCCAACTGTAATATTGCACAGAGAAATGTGCCACATGGCAAAAATGTCATAAGTGCTGTTCCCTTACAACACAAGTAATACAACTCAGCCTCCCTAAGTAATTGCATATTTGACACAAAGTTATTCCAGCATTACCCAAGGATTCTCAGAAGAGACCTAGTAACAAAGACATATAGTTGCCACCTTAGGTCACTGGTTAGTATCCAAGTCTCCCAACCGTAGACGAAGACAGGATGACTAATATAGATTTGGGTGTAATAAATTACTTTCTCCCTCCACCTTAAATTTATGTTACTACTGCTAGTGGAGCTGGACACAGTCTCACTACATCTAAATTCTGGGAATGTTAGCGTAAAGTAGGACTATGTTGCCAGCGATCACGTTAGCTTGTTATCCGTTATTCTGTTGTTTAAAGTGCTATTCGTGTGTGTTGGTCGTTCCAGCTGATGTATCTCTGCTCTGTCCTTTGTCCGAGCTGCTTGGGATGAAGATGCTGTGACGTTGCTGATGGCCCAGGAGATGTAGCCAGAGGCGGGGATTCGCAGGGCTCGGACCCCTCTGTCTGAGTGTGGACCCCCTTGATGGTTTTCCTGATAGCTTTCCACTTCACGGGTCCTTGATCCTACCAGTTGACTTCTTGGACTATTGGTAAGTTTGACCACTGTATTTTATGAGCTCCTGGACACTTAGTTCATTACCTCTGTCTGTGCATGTTTGACAATTCTTTGTTGTCCTTTGTCTTATTCAATTTTTCTCATTGGTAGTATGGCCAAGGCAGATGGTCACCCCTCTGAGTATAGTCTGCTTGAGGTTTCTTCCATCTATTGCATTTTTCCTCACCACTGTTGCTATTGTGCTCGTGAGGTGCCTTGGGGCGACTTATGTTGTGATTTGGCTCTATATAAATAAATTCAATTGAATTGAAGACAGGAAGTACCAGAACCCTAAAGATTTGGGCATTCATTCTCCTGCATATGGCCTCTGAAAATTGAGGGACTGTGTGTAAGAATGGCTATAATTCCTGAATGGTTAATGTGATATTTTTGTTAAACTCCTTGAATTAAAGCTGAAAGTCCACACTACAAGCACATGCTGATTCTTTCATTTTAAGTCCAGTGTGGTGGATTACAGCGTTAAATTGTCAAAAATGGTGTCACTGTCCAACTACTTATGCACCTAACTTTAGAAAGCCTACAGTCATTATAGTGTATGACTGTACACAATAGCGGGATAACTCCTGCAAAATTTCGGCCCGGGCGGAGGTATGTACTCCCTTAGGATTTTTGTGCTGAAATTGATTTTTTTTTTCTGCTTTGGCTTCATTTGGGGCCAGACTGTCAGAAAATGATTGGCTTCAAATTTTCAGACCCTTCCCTCCCTTCGTGGGTATGTGTGTGTGGTTGGGTGTCTGGGCGGCACGGTGGGGAGTCTGTTTTGGTCCCCACAAAACTAACTATGCACCTATTTCTGCCATTTGTCAACCAATTCTCAAAATGTTAGAGTAATTTAGTAGGATTATAGGTGTACTATGGTACTAAGGTGATTGATTGTACTTTTGGAGCAAATTTTTAGAGTCTTACCTCCCTTTCTGGGGGGTCACCTCCATATTGCCACATCAAAACTAACCATATCCCTATTTTTGTTATGTTAGTCATTTTGTAGGTTTTTAAGGATACTGAGTTGATTAATTATTTCAGAGCAAATCTTCAGACCCAAAACCTACAAAACAACTCTAAGATTATGAAAATTGGTTCACAAACAGCGAAAATAGGGTCATAGTTAGTTTTGAGGGGGCAAAACGGAAGTGACACCCCCCATAAAATTGGGGAAGAGTCTAAACATTTGCTCCAAAAGTATAATAACTCATCTTAGTATACTTATAAACCTACAAAATGACTCTAACATTATGAAAATTGGTTGATAAATGGCAGAAATAGATGCATAGTTAGTTTTGAGGGGTGGAAAATGGAAATGTCTACTGGCACTGATCCACCACTTTCCAGAGAAAAGACTTGGCAACAGTGGGAGCAGCAGATAAACTTTGAAATCATTATTCTAAATTTCTATCACTGTGAGAATTGTATGTATTTGTATGTATGTACCAGTGTATTTTTGGTCATAAAACAGCTAAACTGCTAAATGATTTTCACAGTGCTACCTTGGCTGGCATATTTGAAAATTTTCATCTGACAGTAGAATTTGACATAGTCAGTAGGGAACATAGAATCAGTCCACTTCGTCCTAAGATT
>OMMV01228102.1:0-13818 GCA_900302635.1 Chatrabus melanurus | reverse complement strand
TAAGTTGTTACCAGTCTGTGGACATCGGGGACCAGCTTCTGTACAGTTGTGATTTTCATTATGTCATTTAGATGTCTGTGTGTCAGCTGATTGCTCAGTTTGGACTTATTAATGTTCATCACTGAAAAAGCCTGCTGGCACAGACATGTTGTCCCAAACATACAAAGTATCTTTGATGCAATGACTGTGATCTTTGTGTCATTTGGATTTTTGCTGGCCAAATTTCCTTGGACCTGCAGATCAGCAACTTGGTTTTTTTTGTACTTCCTGTTGATGAAGATAGTGCCAGATTTAATTCATTTATCATGTCATAGAAACGTCTTATTTTGCTAATTACGCAGCATGTATAATACCATGGTGTTAATAGTTTAAAAATATTTTATATAATCCTAATCAGTCACATTTCTTAACCCCAGGAGAGCAGCTAGTGGAGAGTCTTTTTCTTCTGCAGGTGCACCTGGAGCTGCGCGGGTCTCAGCAGCAAACCCAGCTGTGTGTGTGTGTGTGTGTGTGTGTGGCTGCATTTTATTCAACATTTTTTTATCGTCTCTGGACATTTTTTGGACATCTTTTTTTTTTTGACAGTGCTCATTTAATTTGGGCTTTTTGTGTGTCTGTTCGCGCCTTTTATTTAATTATTTTTTTATTTGACTGACTTCTTTGACTCGCAGGGTTTGACAGGAGGTGCAGCATTATAAACTATAAAACTTAGGAATATGACCATCAGCTTTTCCTTCAGTTTAATCCAGACCCCGTGGATCACAGAGCTCCGTGAGCATTAGCTGAAAGCCAAAAGCAGAAAGTGACTTATTGGAACCAGACACATTCATGTGACCTTTTTTAATCGCTGAAATGGTTTAAAAAATGTTTTTATGTTTTCCAAATGTGTGATTTCTTTCCTAGTCATAGAAAGTCCAGTTAAAGGTGTTAATTGTTTAATGTTGCTGGTATGATGTCAAAATGACTGTCCACAGATCAATTCTCTGTTTGGCTCCGTGCTGTGCGTGAGCTGCCTCGTGCGCGTGAACAAACCAGAACACATTATGTGGCTGCTCAGAGATTTGATGCAGCTTAAGCTAAAATTAAAATACAATGCAGATTGTTTTCTTTTTTGAAAACTGGCCAGAGCCGTGCAGATAAATCAGTGGTCTGCAGATAAATCAGCAGTCTGCAGTGACTGGAGGCGGAGCAGCAGAATTTCTGCCACTTTGTGTCCGCCCACGCTGAACTCAGTGAGTTCAGGATGGCACAGGGAAAATGCGCCGCACGCTCCTTCCTCAACTCCTGATATTTCGGAATGATTCTTTCCATGTTTGGATCCCGACATGCGTCAAGCCTGCACCAGGCTGCCTCGAACGGAGCACAAGGTGGCAGAGGATGTCTGTTTTTAACATGCTCAGGTCATGTGAATGCAAAACTGCTTTTCCTCGCTCAAATGAACGCACGTCTGCCTTCATTTCACTGCAACTCTGCATGGAGATTTACACAATTATTACTTTAAAAACAAGTCAACGTGAGAATTAATCTGTATTTCACACAATTATTGAAACTTTGCAATTAACCCACAGTTCATATGCATGCTGAACCCTGGGTGGTGATTCGTATGGATCACGGATCAATTATGGTCTGTTACACCACTAATATTTTCATTACTACAAATTCTGTGGCCCCACTAAGAAAAAAACACCTGGAGCCGCTCCTGACTGTATGACACCTGAATGAAACAAATTTTTAGTGTTTAGAAGATTGACAATTTTGTGACGAGCGTGGAGTTTACGCACATAACATTGAACGATATAATTGTATAGCAGCAGCTGTTGAGGTATAATGTGATTATTTTTGCCTGGGCAGCAGCTCTGACTCAGAGAAATGTCTGTGTAACTGAAACTCCTACATGGCTTTGACAGATCGATATACAATGAGGCTTTGGGCATGTTTGCTTCATTATTTATTGCTGTACTATGTGCAGTCCATTGAGTTCTGACTAATAAGATGGATGCCAGCTAAATGGACTTTGTTAGAAGCAATTCTGTCATCATGTTTCAATTTAGCCCTTGCCAGTTTTCCGGTAGTCAATAAAGCGCGAGGTGCCAATAGAGAAGAACACAACGCATTATGCACTAAGTTGAGAGACTGTAAGACACAGTGGCTGTTAGAAAGATAAATTTTTTCCTGCAGTGGTTAAAATGAAGAAAATTGATTAGCAATATGCACGGCTATGAATGTGTGTATACTGCATACCCTCTCCTGTCGTGCATCATCAGCATCATACCCTGCTGTTTAAAATAGATTAGTGTGTGTAGTTGTCATAAATGATGGATTGTCATGAAGTGGATCCATATTCTCTCCAAATATTTCACTGATGAGTTGGGAGTGACAGAAGGAATAGATAAGCCACAGTGAAGCTGAAGGCGGTGGCAGTTTTCAAGACATTTTCTATTTTCACGGGGTGGAAGAGGAGGATTACGCTGAAAAGCTGGACAGAAGAAAAAGGGTTGGTATTTGTAGCTTCTGTATATTCCCCATTGTTGTTGTAAGATGGTGTTGTCAGAGGTTTTTATTGTTTTCTTGTTGTTAAACCCATGAAATTTGGTGGGGGGAAAAAAAGAAGAGCAATGTGCTGCAAAAAAGAAAAGAACGGCTATTGTTCTCTGCAGCTGCAAAGAAGAGACATACGTATCACATTGTATATTTTTTAAATGCAAGAATGGATTATTTTGCTTCAGCCCTTTGTGGATCTGGCACACAAATTCACTTTGCAAGATTGATTTCTGAAAATTTAAATCATTGCAACAATCAGGAAAAAAATAATAATAATAATTACAGACATATGTTCCAAAAGCCAATGTTGAGAATATTTCTTTAAAATATATTCCAGTAAAGTAATCTAATCCCAGTACAACAACAAAACTAAAAAAAAAAAAAAAATCTACCCACAAAAAAAATAAATAAATAAAATGTAAAAATATAGTTATCTTAAAAGTAAAATCATCAACAAATAAATAAATTTACTCAACTCTGCCAACCAGGTATGTTCCATAGCCCAAAGATAATAGAGTCCTCTGGATAGAAACCTCTTTTTGTGTTGTTAGTACTTCCGTTGTGTTGTAGCTATTTGCAATGCATCAATGTTTTTGCATGCGTTGTGTGAATTTGCAGCAGACATGTTATCAAATTAAATTGTTGCATGTGCTGCAGGTTATATTTGTTTGTATTCTCTGTAGTTAGAAGTGTTATCTCTAATTGCAAAACATTTTTAATGCACCTACCTAGTATACAATTGAATTGGTGAATTCAATAAGGGCCCAACTCCATTTTTTTTGAAAGAATTTTGTTCTAATTTTCACAGGATATAATTATTTGGAAGGAAAACAGGTTTTAACATGATAAAATAATTGCTCTCTTGATTTCTATCAAACTTTCAAGAGAACTGCCAACAGAAAAATTGTGAAATCGAAAAATGTGGCCAACCCAAAAAATGGAGCTGGGCCCTTATTGAATTCACCAATTCAATTTTGTATTTTGTCCTTTTTTTGTATTTGTGTTTTCTGCATTTTTTTCTGCATTTGCTATTATTGTCTTGAATTGAAAGTGTTGTGGCTTGTCTAAACCACAGTAGTTTTCTGCCTGTTCCATTTGTCTAATAACAGAATAGATTTTTTTCTGCTTTTGGGTTAACACAAACAGCATAACTCATGCAGTTATGAAACAACTGAAGGAGCTTCAGAGAAGGGAGCATAAATGGTATCCAGTCTGCAGACACTGCAGTGTGGCAACACTGCCCCCTGCAGGCAGCCAGCATCCAGCCAGCAATAACTGCTATGTCTGTATACGGAAAATTATCAAAAAACAAACAAAAAAATCACCAGTTTTTGTACGTGCAGCTACAATCAGATTAAATTTATTTTTCTCTGTAACTGTGTTGTTTATATTTTTCATCCTGATTACATAATACTGATATATGTAATTTCCCAAGCCTGCAAACAGTTTAAAGTTGCTATACAATCTCGTTCATTTTCTACTTTGGTTAGCTGCAATCATATTCTCAAAGTTGCCAAAAAATGCTCAGATCTTTCACTACAGTGAGTTTGGCAGTGATTGGTTTCAAATCAATTTCATATTAAATAAGGAAAATGATGTGATTTTGTGTTTTACTATACACATCTTTCATTTCTTCATTAGAATGTTTTCATTGGACAAAATGCATAGAAGAGAAGTTCAAGCATGAACAGCATCCCTGTAAATGCACAATGCCACTTTCCCAGTAATTATGTAAGGTTTTTTTTTTTTTATTTACTCATCCCTACACCATCCTCGCCTCGCTTTTGGCGATGCCAGATGTAGAAAGAAAATATTAATTACAAGCAGCAAACTTTCATAAGTAGTAAAGATGGAGAGGCTGCTTTCCACTTTCCAAAGCTTAATAGGAAAACAGTCCTACAAAGTCGCGGCTATCGCCGCTAACAGATTGCCTCTAACTGTTTGTTGGTGTTCGGTCCTCAGGGCCGGCGTGTCCCTCGGCCGTGTTTGTGACTGTATTTCTAAACAGATTGACAAAGGCAATGAAAGTCTCCAGACTGAAACTTTTAAAAAGGAAAGCCCTTGTTGCTGAGTTCTGTTCTCCTCTATCCCTCATTCTGTTTCGACAAAACGCTTCACTTGTCACCGCCGACTCCCAAGCTCCTTTAATAAATTCTCCAAACTAAAACGTCTAGCTTTGAGTGGCGGAGTGTGACTGCTTAAAACCATTGGGATTCCGGTGTAATCCTGCCGAAGACGCAGACGTAACCCGACTTTAATGTCGCCTTGTCGCTCCACATCCAAGCAGAGAACCTGCAGAGGAGAGGCTGAGGATTTTTAAGAGGGGCTCAAGATTTTGAAGAGGGGCTCCGGCGTACATGTTGGCTTTTCAGTGGCCGGGGCTCTGTTTGAAACATGTAGATTGAAGACACCCATAGGTGCTCGTAAGGCCTTACATCTGACATTTAACTTAAAATGGAGTGAAATGTGGGTTATTTCCGCTGAGGAGCTAAAACTTTCCAAGACTGTCACGTATTAGCTTACGCTTGCATCAAGTGAACAGGATGCATCACGGATCAAATTATGATTAAGCAGCAACGATAATGCTGTGTTTCAGTCGCGTTTTGTCTTCTAAAGCATGAGAATGGTCAAATTAATTCAATCCACTGTGAAATGCGTCGATTCAAGTTGTTTTTCGTGCTAAGAGGGGGAAAACAACTTTCCCAAACTTTCCCTTCCTCCTTTAGTTTTTCGCCTTCTTTTGTCTTTTTAGCAGACAGCTGTCTGAGACGAGATGTGCCTTCCACTGGAGACCTCGCTCTTCTCGCTCACACGCTCGCTGGCTCTGAGTTGCCATGGAAAAGCCCAGAAATGGGGCAGATAACAGTTCACCGAGGCAGCAGAGACTTGGGAGTGTCTGGAGGGAGGTAACAACTTTCTAGGGCCCGTCCTGTCAAACCATCAAACTCTTTTGATGCATGAAAAACGGAGAGGAGAACGAGCGAGAGGAGGAGGAGGAGGAGCATGGGAAATAGAAAGCGAGAGGAGAAAAACAGGAGGTGGAATCTAATCTGCTGTCTGAAGTCACATTTGTGTGCGGAGAGTTAGGAGAAGGTAAATATCTGATATGTATGACTAAAAAAAAACCTCTGCGTGTTGGGATTACTGTAAGCACCAAGTGTAATTTTAAGAAACTGAAACACAAATTGAAACCCTGATGAAATATGACCAGGAAAATCAATATCATGCTTCCAGAAAAAATACGTTAAATCACTGAAACCTGTGAGATATAACACGAAGCTCCATCTTAGACAACTGAATTATCTGTTATTAAGAAATTAATAATCTCATAAGAGGAATTTTGCTGATTAATAGCACATAATCATTCACGGCATGTGACACTAAAGAGGCCGGCACCAAAGGTCTGTCTGTCAGACCCATAAATCAACATTTAATCATGAAAATGAACCAAGGACAAGATTAACATTCTCTATCAGGGCATCAGGGGGAAAAAAGGTTACAAATTGAGAATTAAATCACTGACTAAATGCAAAATGATTTCACTGATTATAAAGGTCGTGCACAGCCCCAACGCGAAGACCGTGAAATATGACAAATGTAAGCAAATGGCTGTGGATGAAGAGCAAAGTGCTCAGTGTGACACGTCGGTGGGGAGTTACTGGTGACAGCCCCGCCTCACTTTGCAACGGGTTTTGATGTTACACTGTCAGCAGGCCCCTCAGAGGTTCCGGAGTAAAACACCTGTCTGAAATCAAATTCCCTTTTATTTTCCTGCCTCCCTGCGATGGAGACGCAAAGTCGTGCAACTCAGTCGGTCAAGCACAAGTAACCGGCACACCCATTGTAAAGATCCAGTGAACACAGCTTGTTGTGAGAGAAGAGAACTCAAAGTTGGAGTCTGCAACATTTTTTGGAATTTTTGTCATATTTATCCGGCACAGCCTTTCCCAAACTTAAAAATGCCAGAGCTCACTTTGAAATCTGAAAATCATCTGGGACCCAACCAAACCTTTAAACACAATTTTAATTGACACATGACACTAAGATGAAGTACGGTTTTGTTTTATTACTTTTCATTAGTATTATTATTATTGTTATCATTATTATTATTTTAGGACATTTTAAACTTTACTACAAAATTGAAGATGAAAGTCTTTACATGGTTCCTGAAGTTGAAAAAAAACCAACTCAAAAATCTTTCGCAGCAGGTTCCATTAACTTTACAAGTTCTTTCATCATCTCCCCATTTCAACTCCAGGTCACCACAGCATATTTGATATGGATCTACATGCTGATTTGGCACATTTTGCAGCAGATGCCCTTCCTGACATAACTCCACGTTGCATGCAGAATGGGCAGAGGTGGCCTTGAACCGGGAACCTTCTACACTGAAAGCAATTGTTTTAACCGCTTGGCCACCACAGCGCAGTGTGGTGGTTTTAAACCACCATGTGAAGATCACGATTGCCCAGGAATGTGATCTAGCACGCATTTGATGACATAACGCGGCATACTTGTGCCATGTGATAAATGCAAAAACAACTGTACCATGCCCATAGTATCTTGACGCTTCCGGAAAATCTTCCACTGATGTGACGGCATGTGCGCCATCATTATGGGCTCCACGGAAATGCAAGGGATTACCAAATTATCTCACGTGTGTCAGTTCACGATGGAACAATTGAATTTTCAAGCATTTAAAAATCACACCATGGTTACAACAAGATCATGGCACAATCATGGAATATTCATTTTCACCACGGACATCCACCTGGAACCTCTACAGGGCTTTAGAACATTGTGGGATGGATGGGCTGATGTTTATTGTTTCAGACTGTGGTCTAATGTATCAGAGGCTAAGATCCCCATTCATCAAGTTTTGCAAAGTAAGTCTTTTTCAAACTACTTTAAGAAGTTAAAAAATGGTGTAACTTCTAAAGATTTGAAAGGAAAAAGAAAGCAGACGTTTTGCCTCAGCGTCTCCTTCTGTAAACTCAACCTTTATCGACGTATGGGAAATCAATGCACTGACTGCTGCTGTGAGTGTCAGTGAAATGTTTGGCGGTGGAATCCAAAAACGCACCCATGTGGCGTAAGACAAACAGGCAAATGAGGATACACACACACACACACAAGAGGACCATTAAATAAGGTACAAATCAGCCAGGTATCTTTTTTGGTAGATTTCTTTATTACCAGTGGTTGTTTTTGTCAAACTCATGAGAAATGCATTCTTTAAGAGATCCCCTATCAAGAGCAAAGACACAAGAATCCAATTTGAATCCAGGGATAAAAAATGAGACACGGAAAAAGTTTTAGGGGAAGTGTTACCTCTTTTGGCTGACTTTGTACGGCTTGCTTCACTGTCACACCAGGGTAAATGGAGGCTGCAGCTCTGTACAGTAACACATCTACTGAAATATGACTCATAGTTCTGAATACCATCTGGGTGTTCTTAACATAACTCCAACCATCTGTGTCAGCGCACAAGTCCCTGACAAGAAATTCGACTTACAGTGGTAAATGTGATTGAGGTAAAACTTTGCCTGAAAAAAAAGAAATGCTTAAAAGAACACGTATAAACAGCAGAACAACATCAATGAATGAGTAGAATGATGTAGTAATGCACTGAACAATAACATTGCCCCAATAAAATATTACATTGACTGAATAATATGTGGCTTTTCTTTCATTCTTAACAGCAGTATTGTTGTTAGGCACGTGGTGATCTGATGTAGTATATACAGAGTCAAACTGTTCATGAGACTGAGCTGAGCACCCGCGAGCTCAGCCATAACATATTTTATTTTATTTTTCAGGTTGTAGCGTTTGAGGCTGTGAGCAACTCCAGTGAGCTTCACTGAACCAAAACCTAAATGTTCATACCAATAAAAGTATTTTAAACTTAAGGCAGTGATAACACTTTAATGCGAAAATGTAAGACCTGAAATGTGAGGACGTTAACGTTACATAACCACAGGGTGGTTTTTTTTTTAAAAGTTTTTATACCTGAAACTACGGGTGCAAACATTATCAACATGTTTTGTTGGGAGGTCATTGTGAAACATCGGCAGCCTGAAGCAGACTACGTGTGACAAAGCAAGACAAGCGATCCGCTATCTTACCTCCTAACTGCTAATGGTCATCAGCTCGAACTTAAAGGTGTTGCACTACACACATTTTTTTTTAGCAAACTAGTAGAGGACATCAGGCGTCTTAAAAACAGATATAAAAGTTTGTTGTCCCAAATACGTTAACACCTGTAACATCTCCACTCACACTGATCCTCAATGTAACATCTTCTGTGCCCAATGTTAAAAGGGAACTGTGATTTTTCAATCCAAAGATGATTTTAAATAACAAAAGCTATTTAAATCAGTCCAATATTGATTTAGAACACTAACACCGTCACTGGCTAAACAGCTACACAATGTAGACTAAAGGGCAAGCTGAAAACACGCAATGTAAACTGCTTCTTGTCACCACTTCTTTCGGCTTCTCCCCATTTCAACTTGGGGTCGCCACAGCAGATCCCACATGGATCTGCATGTAGATTTGGCACAAGTTTTACGCCGGATACCCTTCCTGGCGCAACTCCGCATTACTTGGAGAATGGGCAGGAGTGGCGTCGAAACGGAAACCTTCTGCTTTGAAAGCGGGCGCACTAACAGCTAAATGTCATTAGAAATGTCTGGTAGCATGGAGAGGATACGTGCACGTGCATGTTTACCTCAGTAAATGTAAAGAACCTTTTTTTAAATGGCATGGTCAGCATCCATTTTTTTAAATGAAGGGCTCATTCCTGTTGTTAGCAGAAAAATGTGGCCCTCATTGAGAATCTAAATAAATACTGGGCCAATGAAAAACGTTTTTTATCCTGAGTCAAAAGATGAACCCCAAAATACCATAGAAAAATAGAGCCTAGTTTGAAAAATCCCAGTTTTCCTTTAAATGACAACCAGTGCCCTAGTTTTACAGTATTAACATATTCTAAACACCGGATAGATGTCCAAAATAGAAAAAAAAAAAAACAGATGAAAATGCAAAGATGAGTCCACTGAATATTATTTATTGTACTGTTTTCTTTGTCACGTCTATCAAACCCTCATAAATATACATCAATAACACCCAGGCTCAAAAATTCAGACATATACTTTACTGTTTTTATACAATAACTTTTCACAGGTTGTCATGGGAACCCACAGTAGCCAGAGATGATCCAAAACAACTACCGTTATTCTCAGCATCCAATTTATTTTTGCTCAAATATAACAATCTTTATTGCAGAGGGTGTTGAGCTACTTATGGAATGTCAGAATCAGAACAGTCTACAAAAAAGGAGATACTAACAAAAGTTCATCAAAAAGCCAGTACAACACAGGTGCTAACAACTGCTGCTGAAGGTAATAAATTACTATTTTGGGTGTGGACCATGAAAGATAAATGAACTAAGTACGAAGTATAAATGTGAAATAAACATCTGAAATAAATATGGACTAATTAATGCAAGATTTCTTTTGTCTCAAGGGCATGGGATTCGTTTTCATACAGCACCCACATAAAATGATTAAAAAAATAAATAAATAAAAAGGTAAAATGGCAAAATTAAAAAAACTGGTAAATGGTCTACATTTCTATAATGTATTTCTATCCAATTCAGATGCTCAAAGTGCTTTGCAATGATGTCTCACATTTATCTTTTCACACACTGATGTCAGCATGCCACCACGCAATGCTCTCAACTGCACACTTGGGGATTAAGGACCTTGCTCAAGGGTTTTTTGTCTGGTGGGGATTCGATCTCCAACATACACTCACCGGCCACTTTATTAGGTACACCTGTTCAATTGCTTGTTAACACAAATAGCTAATCAGCCAATCACATGGCAGGAACTCAATGTATTTAGGCATCTAGACGTGGTGAAGATGACTTGCTGAAGTGACTTTAAATGTGGCATGGTTGTTGGTGCCAGACGGGCTGGTCTGAGTATTTCAGAAACTGCTGATCAACTGGGATTTACAGAGAATGATACGAAAAACAGAAGATATCCAGTGAGCAGCAGTTGTGTGGACGAAAATGCCTTGTTGATGTCAGAGGTTAGAGGAGAATGGGCAGACTGGTTTGAGATAATAGAAAGCCAACAGTAGCTCAAATAACCACTTGTTACAACCAAGGTATGCAGAATACCATCTCTGAACGCACAACACGTTGAACCTTGAAGCAGATGCGCTACAGCAGCAGGTCCAACCCGGTACTAGCAAGGTGCACCTAATAAAGTGGTTGGTGCGTGCATTCTCATGACACATTTCATATGATATCCGAAAAATAAAGCGTGATATTTCATGTATATTCCTACGAATTTCCACGCACATGCACAACGCGCGTTTCGCATTTAACGTTCCGAAGTGCACATTTGTGTTTTGGTTAGGGTTAGTCTTAAGAAAAACAATAATAATAATACATGTAGGAGCCCGTTTCCATATAGCACTTGTTTCTGTGCACCAGCATCTTTTGTCAATTGGTACAAACGAGAACAGAGCGTATTCAGCCGCATGTGGCTGTCTAGAGAAAAAGTTCAGCACCCAGCATCTTCTTTCAGAGCGCTCCGTATTTTTTGTGTGGCCGCTCTAGTGCTTTAAGTTGAAAATCTCTGAACTTTTCAGAAAGGCACTGGTGTTGTAACTGCAGCACCTTTTCAGGCAACCAATCAGATGGGGCAAAACCTGTTACCCTAACAACCAACAAAACCGAAGGAGAAGCTTGTTTTTGCCGTCTCTGTCTACAGTCAGCTGATTTGTCACACAAAATCTATCACAATAGAAACAAAAAAAATTCTCATCTGTGATAGCATATTGGACAGATGCTATGTTCCTGCTCAAGGTGACTGCTTTTATCACCTTACGCAATATAAGATAGCAATTAGCTCTTTCTTGTTGTCATAGAAACAAATCCCATGCTTCATCTCAGTACTGGGATGAAGCGCTTCTCAACGCCCTCTCAGCGCTTTTCTGTAAGAAAATAAGACTATATGGACACAGGGCCTAAGACAAATTTCCGTTTTTTGTTTGTTTTTGTTTGTTTTGGCGTTTTTTTGATGGAAAATTGTTTTTGGTGATGCCATCACCACCTGCCAGCTGACAAATCCATGGGATATGTACAAATTTTTGTGCATTACTTCTCATATGTTTTACTACAATCTTTTGTGAGGATAACCTTCACAAAACACTGCAACCTCTAATGTGCTAAAACAGCTTTTTCTTGAAACAGTCCAATTAAATGTAAAGAATAGAGTAAGGATGAGCCCAGGTCACTATTTGTTGTCGATTTGCTTCTCCAAATGTCTGTTGACTTGTTCACTTCTTAATTTACACTCCAATGAGCCTGGGCAGATTACAGCAGCCTACAACAGGCCAAGGTGCGCTCTGATGTGCCGCTCCACCAGCAGGAAGTGGAAGAGGGACAGGGTGTAAATCAAGACGCATCTCTGGGCTGATAGCTGCTGAATGGAACCGATAGGCAACACGGAGCAAGGTCAGCATCCATTAGCCATGTGTTACACTCACAGACGGCTAATTCCACCGCCACCACTGCCGGTACCACCTCCATCTCACATTGGAGGTTTTGCAGTGACTACCAGCAAACACACATGAAAACACATTCACAGAAGCATGTGGAACTATGACAATCACGTTTCTCAATCTGGTGTCAGCTGGTGTGGCTCCTGCTGGTGATGTCATTTATTTGTTCCACTCAGTTTTGTAGGAAAAGCAAACTTCATAAAACATACATAGAAAATCAAATGATGAAAGTATACAGTCATTGCACTAATGCTGCGTTCCATTGCAAGTTGAAAGTCGATGATTCCAAGTCGCATTTCCGACTTGTTTTCTAAATGCATTCCAGTGCATCTGGTCAGGAAAACATGGATGCCCGCAGCAAAGTAATGTTTGTATGGCTCGGGACATTGAGCTCCTTTCAGTGATATTTTCATCTGCCATGTTAGGAGAGGGATTGTCACAAGTTTGTAACCCACCGCCGTACTGACAGCAACACCAAGATCCACAACTCAAGTCAATACCCATCAGATAAATTTATTGCATATAACCTGCCATCAAACACCAAGTACAACTACTGTAAAAATTGACAAAAAGGTAATTCTGCTTTGGTTCACAGTGTGCGACGCCATATTGCTGTGATGTCAGATCAATGAATTCGGTCTGCATGGATCTTGCTTGAGTTTCCAACTTAGAATTCTGACTTGAATGGTTCCATTTCCAGTAAGTTCCATTGCGCTTTTCTGAGTCAGAGCTTGTGTTTTTTCCAAGTTCTGAAGTATGGGGTACAATGGAATGCAGCATAATAATCCGTGAATACAGTACTGTGCAAAAGACTTTGGCACTCTGTAATTTTGATGCAAATTTGATATGGTTGTTGCTTGTTTGTTTGGTTTGTTCTCCCCCATCAGTGTGTCAATAGAAAATCTAATGGTGAAAGGATGCAGTCATTGCACTAATAATCAGTAAATACAGTACTGTGCAAACGTTTTAGGCACTCTATAATTTTGATGCAAATTTGATGTTGCTGTTGATGTTGCTTGTCACTCAACAATAAAATGATTGTAAAAATGTGATTAGATACAACTGAGCTATCTTATAGACTGCAGGTGATCACCCAAAATAAATGATGTATTTTTAAAGGTAAAAAAACAAGAACAAGAAAACAGATCAAATCTATACTCGTCTTCCATGCTCCTTCTGTCAAACTGTACTGAAATTTCACGTCTTTTTCAGAAAATCCTTATTAGCACCGCTCAACCATGAAGCTGTATAAATGGTGATGCAAAAGACAAAAGTTGCACTATGCAGTTTCTCAAATCACTAGACTTGTAGTCAAGACCGCCTAAACCGAGACCAAGACACTACCAAGACCGGAGGGTATCGAGACCAAGACCAAGGCCAAGACAGACCAAGTCAAGACCAAGACCTGGTCAGATCGAGACCAAGACCAAGACCGAGACCAAAAAAACAAAAAAACAGACTAGTGTCAATTTGCATAAGTTGTAGAACAAAAGCACCACACTGGGGTTCAGCTACACGCTATAAATATTAGATTGTATTTATTTCAACTACAGGCACAACAAGAAAGAGACAGTGCATGTCTTGTGTGTAGGGGTGGGCGATATGGGCAAAAAATAATATCGCGGTATTTTTTTGGATTTTGACAATAACGATAATTGGTCGATATCCTTTAAAAATGTGCTTTTTAATTGCCTGTCA
>OMMV01228097.1:0-20402 GCA_900302635.1 Chatrabus melanurus | reverse complement strand
GAGTTCCTGGTAGTGTCACGTTTAATTTTTCTCAAGTCTTTTGCAGTTAATTTGTGTCTTTTCTTCTCCACGTTTCTTGCAACCTAGTTGACTATTTGCAATAAAACCTTTGATTGTTCGGTGATCACGCCTCAATAGCTTAGCTATTTCAAGAGTGTTGCATCCCTCTGAAAGGCATTTTACAATTTTTGACTTTTCAGTGTCTGTTAAATCTCTTTTTTTTTGCCCATTTTTCCTGAGGTAAAGAAGCTTCCATAATAATTTATGCACACCTTGATATAGGGTGTTAATCACTTTAGGTCACACCCTGCCTCATTACACAAATACATGTCACCTGAGAATGCTTAAATCCAATAAGCATTCAGGTTTATATAGCATGGAGTTATTAAGGTCAGAATACTCACTTACTTAAAAATTGTGCAGTTATTTATCTATCTATCTATCTATCTATCTATCTATCTAATAATATTTTAGGGGTGTGTGTATGTATTAGGGGTGTGACAAGATCTCGTGCCACAAGATCTCGCAAAATGAAAATGTGACTTTTCACAGTGCTCCAAGTTGGTTGTTTTTTTTGTTTTGTTTTGTTTTTTGAGGCTATTCAGAGCGCTTTATGTTGAAATTCTCTGAAAGGTGCTGTTTTGACAGTGCAGCACCTTTTCAGACAATCAATCAGACAGAGCAAAACATTTCACCCTCACGGAAGAATTATGTGTGCAGTCTCACTCTGTGTCATAGCGCAGTAACAGGCAGCGCTCAGTGCTGCCATGGTCCCAGTTTTAAAACTCTTATTTGCTTAAAACATGAACCAAGTCTGTTTCTGATGGACGGTGCATGTGATTTTCCCTTCTTACAAGCCGGGTCGCGATTTCCACAAAAAAATTAACTATTTTTTGTCATCGATGTGGCCGTTCCTGTGGTTGTCCTCCTATTTACAGAGACAGTACTGGTGCGGAGCTAGAGGTGGAAACATTTCAAAATGCAACTGCATTGTTTTGCATTTTGTGACTTTCAGTCAAATAAAAGTATTTTTGCAGTCATTATTTCATCATTAAAGTTTTATTAAAAATAGTTTTAAATAAAAGTCTTGTCTCGTTCTCGTGAACCCAATAACCCGTATCATCTCATCTCGTGAGCTGAGTGTTTTGTCACACCCCTAAAATACACATATATGTATACACGTGTGTGTGTGTGTGTGTGTGTAACTTGATAATTGATTAGTTTCTTAGTGTGTTTAATGATTAGGTGGAAAAAGTATGTGTTTTTGACATTTGAGTCTTTTTGAAATAGGAATGTTTGCAAATTTGAGTTTGTGTTGAACAAGTTATAATCTACTTTCGGCTTCTCCCAATTTCAACTTTGAGTCCCTACAGCAGATCCCACATGGATCTGCATGTAGATTTGGCACAAGTTTTACGCCGGATGCCCTTCCTGACGCAACTCCACATTACATGGAGAATGGGCAGGGGTGGCCTCGAACCGGGAACCTTCCGCACTGAAAGCGGGCGCACTAACCGCTAGGCCACCACATGAAGGGGAAAAAAACACTGAGCCCCATCTTCCACCTGGTGTAAGAGAGCACCCAGCACAACACTAGCGTCTGTCACAGTCTCATCCAGATGCAGTTAAAGTTTTCAGTGATGTGTGTTCAGACACAGAGCTGCTGCATTCATGTCATCTAGCACCAGAAAGTTTTTGCACCGTAGATCAGCAAAAACCTGGTCCAAAATCCAGCACAGTGAAAAACGAGACTATTGATAATATGTCTCGTATATTAAAAATGTGCTTTGATGCAAAAGCACATTACAAACACTACAACATACACTCCAACCTTAACAGAAAAAGAAAGGTCACTCCATCTGCATCACAGCACATAGAGCACACGGCGACTCAGGAACAGTACATATCCTGAGGTCGATAGATATTTGAATTCTAATGCAGTAGCACTTTAAAGAGCAATGACAATAGCTGCATTTGGTAACTAGCATTTTATATAAATGATACAGCAGCACAAATATTTTTCCAGATTTCTTTTTACTATTTAATTATGTATGATTGTATACGTGATAACTGTAAGTGCTGTTTTTAATGTATATTTATCGAATTGGTGTGAGTACTTTAATGTATAGGTGTGTTGCCTTTGTTTGTTATAAATGGACTGCATTTCTATAGTGCTTTTCCATCTAGCAGATCCTCAAAGCGCTTTACAATGATGCCTCACATTTACTTCCCCAGCCAAGGCCAGTACCCCATTTTACAGCTAGGTGGACTGAGACAATGTTGATTAAGTGTCTTGTCCAAGGACACAGACAGGTAGAGTGAGCAGGATTCGAATCCAGGTCTTTGTTGTAAGAGTTGCACTGAGGCAATTTCCTATCAACTGTGTTGACATGGCAATAACGCATTCTATTTCTATTCTGTTTCTATGTCTAAAAACAGACTGAACAGTTATTAGCTTACCTTACAAAATACTACTGCAGGTGATGGTTCTCGACACTTCCATTCATTCAGGAATTTGCATGCGAGTTCCATCTCAAAACACAGCTGAAACAGCACCTGACGTGCATGATGCATGGTGGTCAGCCAACAGTCTTCACACTTATATGATGCAACAGGTTTTAAAGGACGCGGTATTCACATAAATGTTAATCCAACTCTCATAGCAACTTCCAGCGCAGGCTCTGTCCACACAGATCCTCTCACCACTCTCACTTGCAGCCGCTTAATAGCACAGTTCTGTGTGTCTGGCACAATCCAGTTTAAAGGGAATGTCAGGCGACACTTTGGTGGAATTTATATTATGACCATAACATTCCCATGACTAATAAAGGCCATAAATCCAACCCCTATATACCCAGCGCCCACCTTTACACTCAGTTTGTGCACTGTCTAGATAGTGAAGTGAGTTTGGAAACGACCCAAATTCACCTGCTCCACACGTTATGTGCCCACGTCAAGCTGGAGCCCTATAATCTGCCGTAACGACTGTAAAGCATTTGTACATTACTGTTAATGACAGGTATATTTTGTTTAGTCTTTGTACTATATTTAAGCCCACCGAGGAAAGTCATGGGCTCATTGTTTTCGCCTGCGTGTGTCTGTCTTTCTGTCTTTTAACAAAATATCTCAAGAACGCCTAGGTGGTGAAACTATAATAATAATTGTGCTTGCAAACAAACTGATACACAAGCAAAAACTTTAATGTTTTTGGAGGAATTGTTAAAAAAGAAGACGCAAAATAATCTTTTAAAATGCATTTAACAAAAAAAATCTACTGATTAAAATCAGCAGTATATGCAACACAGATATTAGCAGAGAAAGCCAATAGTTTAATATTGTTTATTAAAACCTGTCATTTATTGTGTCTGTACAACAATAAAATGCACAAATGGACACAGAGCACCTGTTCATGTGAATCTAAAGGTGTGGTGCATAAATGAGCCTCTGGTGCTTTTCTCGTTGAATGTAATTGTGGCATCAGCTTAAACTACCCTCTGAGGAGAGTGATTCAATGCTGCTCACACGATGCCAAAGAACATCCATTCC
Organism: Chatrabus melanurus; assembly: GCA_900302635.1. Lineage (NCBI taxonomy): Eukaryota > Metazoa > Chordata > Actinopteri > Batrachoidiformes > Batrachoididae > Chatrabus > Chatrabus melanurus. The sequence goes on along the minus strand of OMMV01228097.1, from coordinate 16,856 downwards.
GTCTTAACTTACCCCACTTTCCATTTACCTCATTTACCTTCATTATTTTCATCTCTCTATTCCTTCTATTTCATCCTACATCTATCTGATTTCCTATTTTCCACTCAGTTTTCTGACTCTTTCCATTTCACTGCCCAGCTTGCTGTCCTTTAACCATCTTGCCGCTGTGATTAATGTTCTTTTACCTGGAATGGGCTAACTAGAGACAGATGTAGAGACGGATGCCTCACTGGTGGACATGGAAACATCACATGCACAAAACAGTGCACAGTCTCGCAGGTTCATTTTTCAGCCAGAACGGGTTAAAGGTTTTATCATCCTGCCAGGTGGCACAGTGGACATCAGGAAGTCCTTTGAGGACGTGAGTCCAGGTGGCAGCGAATAGAACAGTTTCTTTCTCAGGCCAACAAACTTCCTCTACCTCAGCCCTCTGTTATGCTGCGTTCACACACTGATGGTTTAAGAGAAAAAGAAAAAAATTGTACCGGGTGTTAAAGCAGAATCAGTGTCGACTGCAGTGCCAGATGGTAGATGATGGCGTGAGACGGAGTTATTTTTCTGGATTAATGAGACGGACAATAATGTGAAAGACACAACAGAGTTTTAGTATTTTGTACGTTATATTAAAACAGGAAGCTCGGACTGTGATGGTTGCCGAAAAAGTCAACTTTGTGTCACTTTATAGCTTTATTTCTTTCATCACACAAATTATTCTGGATGTCTCTGGATTAAAATAATTAAGTCTTTCCACATCGTTAAAGGGAGAGAAAAATATCCAGTTTGTCCTCGTCACTGCAGCAAACAGAAGAACTTGAAAAACTCTGGATGGCACATACCATCATGGTGCGCGGGTGCCACGCTCACAGCTAGTGGTCGCAGAATTTTCCATCATCCCCCTCATTGAAAACAATGGAACATCCAGTTTTCCTCATACAGCCAATATGTGAACATAGCATCAGTCTCATCCCTCTTCCCATCACCTCCTGAGACACAGGATGATAAAAAATATCACATCTATCTCACAAAAGACAATTAAGAGTGAGATGGTGTGGGTCAGTGTTCACAACAGCCTGTAAGTCAGATGAATGGTCGACAGCCGGGCAGAAAAAGAGATGCAGGCCGTTTGCTACAAGTGTCACAGTGAGTGAGTGTTTATATTTAGTAGCTGTGCAACTAATCCATTATGAAGCGGAAAACCACCCGAACCCTTCTGAAGTAAATCCTGGCTGGAAGGAACGTGTCTAAAAACTGAACCATTTAGAAGTTTTTACAGTTTAACAAGGCTGTGTGTGTGTGTGTGTGTGTGTATATATATATATATATACACACACATACCTCCACCCTGCATGTTTGTGGATGTGTGTGTGTTTGACTTTCTGTGCATGAATGTGTTTATTTATATTTGTGTGTTTGGCAGTAAGGGTCACTATAAAACCATATCTGTGCAGAAATCTAAAGTTGAATGCACACAGCGAAAGCAGCAGGCTAAATCGGTGCAATCGCTTTGGCCATGCACTGAGTGCCGAATCATCCACGATCCACAGAGCCCAACCAGCCTCAACCAGAAATCCTCAGAGGGACTACCATGGAGAGATACCTGGGTGTTTTCAGAAGCCAGCAGTCAGCTTACAGAACACCCAGGCTGGCAAAAATATATATACATGTATATCTCCGCTCTGATAAAAATGTCACTGGGCTTTTCCTGACAGTTAACACGTGGTGTTATTCTGTGCTCTGGGTTTACATCGTGACCGTGGAAGAACCCTGGAGGATCCCTGTTCAATCCTCCAAGTCATAAAACAAGGATGTGCTGTTGATGTCCTCTGCTTTAATAGATCTTAGCATATTTTGTGCTAACTCATGAATTCACCCACTAAGGGCCTGATTTACTAAAGGTTCGCGTGTATAAAAACTGCAAACTCCACATCACCTGCAAACAAATGTGCAACCTCACCTACCAACGGTGTGCACAGAGGATTGCGTCTTTCAAATGAGCAAAATAACACGTATTATGCAATTTGGGGTGTCTCTAACCGAGTGCACAAAATACTGGTCAGTGAACATGCAAAAATGTTAATTTAGCCAGAAATCGACCTCAAGGGAGTGTGATAGTGTCTGTATTTTGCATGTATGAAAGCAGGGTGCTAACTGACCCAGTGTGGACTGCAGACACACAAACCAGAAACTGCTGTTCCAGTGCCCGTGCCGTGGACAGCTCCACCTACAAATAAAATGTACACAAATTAGGGCTGTGTGATATGACAATATGTATCATATGACGACAGAAAAACATCTGTCGTTTCATATTATGCTGTGTTGTTTATTTTGAAAAGCGCTCATATTTTGCCCGGTGTGAAATCCAGCGCACCAAGCATGCATTCGCTCCTCCCTAAAAGCCCAAGCTTTTTCTGTCTCTCACTGTGAGTGGACTCGCCGTGCAGTTCAGTATCAAATTTCAGAGCGCAGCTTAGCCTCAGATCAGAGAGGAGTTGACAGAGAAAACTCAGTTGAAGTCTTCAGTAACATTGATTTAAAAAAAAAAAAAAAAGCTTTCCACACGTTTGCAGAGGTGGCTGTGTTTGCAACAGCTGTGAAACATTCAGAAATGAAGTTTCTTTTTTGTGAATAAGTGTTTTCCCCCTCAAGGTAGGTGCTTTCTCACTCTTCATCTGTCGTCCCTGCAGCAAGCTGGCAGTGTACGTTCATGTCTTTTGGAGGCGTGGCCTTGAAGGGGAGGAGGGGGTTTCAGTTTTAACCAGTAAAATCTAGCTTACTTGTATTTATATTTTTACTTTTGTTTTTTTGTTTTTCAGTTCAATGATATTGAAAACTGAAGTTATATTTAAAGAAAATCCACTATTAAAATGCAATTTAAAACACTTCAGTAAACACTGTTTTTAAAGACAATGAGGAATTTTTTTACATGCTTAAACATTTACCCAAATGTTCTAAATAAAAGGAGAAAAATAATCAAATATGAGTGAATACCTTTTATTTTTGAGTATATAATTGAAGGACCTCATACTGAATTACTATGGGAATTTCAGGCTGAGAGTTACAGCAGGGAGCATTACCTCAAACTGGCATTGGCTTGAAAAAGGGCTTATAACCGGTTGCACCATCTCAGTTATCCTGTTCGCCCTTGTCATAAATATGTTGGTGAAGGCAGCTGAGTGCAGAGGCCCCCTTTCCAAGTCTGGAATCCGGCAGCACCCTAGCCGAGTCTTTATGGATGACCTGACAGTCACTACGACTTCAGTGCCTGGGTGTAGGTGGATCGTTCAGGGCCTGGTAAAGCTCATCGGTTGGGCTAGGATGAGATTTTATGTCTACAAAATCCAGATCCATGGTCCTGAAGAGGGGGAAAGTGGTGGACAAGTTTCGCTTCTCTGTGGATGGCACGATAATACCATATATCACTGAGAAACCAGTCACCAGCCTCGGTAAGGTCTTTGACTGCAGCCTCAGAGACACGGCGTCAGTCCAAACAACCATCAAGAAGCTTGAAGTTTGGCTGTCCACAGTAGACAAGTCTGGTCTACCCGGCAGGTTCAAGGCATGGTTATACCAGCATGGCATTCTGCCCCATGTCCTCTGGCCTCTGCTGGTGTACGAGGTTGACTATGTCTACAGTAGAGACCCAGGAGAGGAAAATCAGCGCTACCTACGGAGGTGGCCAGGTTTGCCACACAGTTTCACCAGCGCAGCACTGTATGGCAGGAGCAACAAACTGCAGCTTCCGATGAGCAGCCTGGAGGAGGAGTTTAGAGTCTCTCGCACAAGAGAAGCACTGGTCTATCGAGACTCCAGTGACTCCAGAGTTGCATCAGCAGGCATCGATGTGCGGACTGGCAGGAGGTGGACAGCTCAAGAGGGGCTGGAGCTGGCAGAGTCTCAGCTGAGACATAAAGCGCTGATGGGACTCAGTGGCAGTCAGGCGAGCAGCCATGCCACGATATGACAGAGCACAAGGCAAGGACAGAAGCCATCTCGTTCTGGAGGAAGTGCGAACAGGTGCTGAGGAGGTGAGGATCAGCAGGATGGTGAGCATGTGGCATCAGGGGGCATGGACGAGGTGGGAAGGAGCGCTGCAGAGGAAGCTGACCTGGAAAGACATCTGGGAGGTTGAGCCACAGCGAATTAAGTTCATGGTCCAAGCTGTCTATGATGTGCTGCTCAGCCCAGCTAACCTCCATGTCTGGGGCAGGAGCGACCTTCCAACATGTCCTCTCTGTCTAGGAAGGGGGACCCTGGAGCACATTCTGAGCAGCTGCCCAGCAGCCCTTGGAGATGGCCGCTACTGATGGCGACACGACCAGGTACTGAAGACAGTGGCTGAGGCCATTTCCTGTGCAGTAGTGTCTGAAGCCAGAAGCCACGATCCCAGCCAACACCATCAGCCAACCTGCTCTCATCGGCATCAGACTGGGAACTGCGAGTTGACTCGGGGAGGCAGCTCAAGTTACCAGACTACATAACATCAACCTCCTTGAGGCCAGATGTGGTGCTGACATCTGCGTCTTCTAAGCAGGTGATCTTCCTGTGAAAAAGCAGATAAGCCATTTTCAAGGCACATTCATTTCAGATTTGGTAAATGTTCAATAAATAACATTTTCAGTTAAAATGTGTGTTTATCTGATTTTGCGTATATCTGCAAGTGGCTGATTGAATTTCATTTTACGCTTGTGGTCATTAAAACACGTAAAATCCTCATTTACATACTGCTATCTACGTCGTGTTACCACCTGCTGTCATTTGTGCACTTATTCTTAGTAAATCACCTGCAAAACGTTCATTAACCCAACGTGCAAAATTTTACAATGCCCACATAATTTGGTACTTGTTATATAGGATCTTAGTAAAGCCGCCGTCACACCTGGGTGTTTGGGCCAACGTATATGAAAGTATTTGCGTTCGTAGGTAGCCTGTGCTGACCTTCAACGGTGTTCGCTGATGAACGGCGACCGCGTCCAAAATTTTCAATATGTTGAAAAAAATTTGGTGAATGCCGACGTACGACTTCGTTTGAGATGAGTAGAGAAAGTTAATCTCCACTACGACCAAGATAGCCTTCATTAACATCTGGTAGCCGAAGTTACTGGTGCGATCGTCTATGCTGGGTGCTGCTTCACCCTGCCTGGTCAGAATCACTGGACAGTGGTCTGTCAAACCCCTCTCCCGCACGTTGCCACGTTGGCTAAAGCCCCGCTTGTTCTAATGGAGCGCTGGCTAACGCCCGCCTCTGCAGGCCTCCACTAGCATCACAGTGTAGAATGCCGTGCTGCGTTTGAAGTTCACTATCAAACTCCAGGAATGTGATTTTTGCTGACGTTTGGTCACCTTTCTCTCCCTTTCACCATGTTTACCAACTGCTGAGGTAAATTTCATAGTGTGATTGGGCCTTAAATCAGGCCCTAAATGTCCAAAATACTTTATATCATGGTTCTCAAATGGGGTGAGGGTATATCAAATTGGATGCAGAGTTGTGAACTGCCCGTGACAAATTTTGAATTGCAGTGAACTTTCAAGACATGTATGATTTAATTGGAATCAACAAACATGACCAAAACTTTAAAAACTCAGGTTATCGAGATTTATTCAGACTGAAAACCATGTAAGGTAAAGTAGAGCTCATCACAACGTAAGTGTTGTTACTAGTTCCGACCCAATGCAGTTGTCATTTTTACGGCCAGCGCCCACATCCTCTAAATCATGATAGCACTTGTGCTCATGTGGGAGTGTTGGTCTAAAACTGGGGTGTGGCCCGGCCTACAGCTGGCACGTTCATATCATCAATCACCAGAAAGCGTTTGCACCTTAGACCATGAAAAATCTGGTCTAAAGTCCAGTGCAGTGTATCTTTTTATTGAAAGAGCAGAATTTAAAAAAGAAAGACTCACATGATGGCTCCAAGGCATGCGTACACTCTGAACAGCAATGCATAATAATAGCACATAACAGGACTATGAAGCTGAATCGAACACAAAATTGAACAATGAAATAAAAGTAATAAATAATGAAAAAACCCAAAACTTTTATAACTCTGGTTTGTACCATGTTTTTAATACCGCTGGGGCTGTGTGGCGATCTGGTGGAAGAACAGGGCAATTCAGATTTACAACGGGTTCAGAATTTAAACATGGTTTTAAACAAAAACGGACTGCTTATAATTCGTCTTTAATATGCGTAATAACCTGTGCTTTGATACAAAAACACATTACAAACACTAATCACATACTTCAACGTTTAACAGTAAAAGAAAGCTCACATCTGAGCCAAAGCGTGCACAACACCAAATGTCCAGTTAAGGACGGACAGTTTTTTGCTTACCTTAATAATTACTGCAGGCATTGAGTTTTGGAACTTCAACTGATTAAGGAATTTGTGTGTGAGGTCCAACTCAAAGGCCATTTGAAACAGCTGCAACTTACACACAGCCATGTCCCGCGATCAGTGAACATTCTTCACAATGGAGGAGCCAATATTCACATACATGTTAATCCAACTGTCATACCTTCCAGCGTTATGCTCTTTTGCCAGCTGATTCGGCCTGCATGCGGTCTGTCTACACTGATCCGTTTCCTTATCAGAAAATACTTGCGCCTTCTTAATACCACAGCACTGTGCAGCTGGTGTGCTCCAGCTTCAAGGGAATGACAGGCGCCATTCTGATAGGTCCATATGTTCAGACTACAACACACCCATGACTAATGAACCAGATAAATCCAACTCTTTTGTGCCCAGCGCCCACCTTTGTGCTCTGGTATCATGCCCTCTAAATAGCGAATACAACTTGGACATGCCCAAAAGCATTTGCACGCACTCTGTGCCACTTGTTTGAAAATTACTCTTTGGTTTCCAGTCAGTGTTGTGATGTCCTTGTGTTTTTTTGTTTGTTTGTTTGTTTGTCAGTTTTCTACCCTGCATATTTTATGTTCAACAAGAAAAGGTAAAAGATAACAGAGATAAAATGTTGTGGGAATTACCAGCTTTCAGATGTGGAGCCTAGTGATATTTACACTGGACATTGTTGTATTGACCTGGCAACCTGGCAATATGTGATCACGCTAACCATCAAGTCGGATAAGTACTGAAGACTAAGCTGCCGCTCTTGCAGTTTTTAAGGCTTCTATCACAGACAGTCATTTATTAATTTGGATCAAGAAGGTCACTCCTTGAAAGGAAACCTGTGACCTATTTGAAAACTGCCCTTTCAATTGCTTTAGATAAGAATGGGAGAAGCAAGACCGGCCTATAGTTCTCAACCTGAGTAGGACTGAGAGAAGGTTTTTTTTAAGCAGAGGTGTTACTCTGGCCATTTTATAAATCGTAGGAAATGTGCCAGAAGCCAGAGAAGCATTTATCATGTGATTGCTGGTGTGACGGTAGGAGATATGGCTTGAAGAAAAGTGTTTGACATGGGGTCCAGTGGGCATGAATTAGGATGGCTACATGTCAGGAGTATAGATACCTTGGTCTCAGAGAGAGGGGTAAACTGAGAAAACGATGTGCCAAAAACCAGAGGAGTCAGAAAAGTATATGCAGTAGGACTGCTGCATGTTGGGTTATTTGTTGCACCAAAGGAGATAGAGAAGGCCATGTAATAGGACTGCTTCATGTAGAATTTTTTAGTTGTACCCTTATCCGAGGGAGAGAGGTTGAGACTGAGTGGCTGAGAGAATTGACTACTGACTACCACTTTTTCAGTGAAGGAAAAGGCAAAGATGTCACCTGTGAGGCTGGTAGCTGGAGGAGGTGGTGGTGGGTTGAGTAGGGATTTGAAGGTGGAAAATAATTGTCAGTGAAATTGCAGATTTTGTCATTATCGAAGGCAGTCTTTGCAGCAAAGATGCTGCAAAGACTGCCGAGCAGGAGGGCAATAGCGCCTCGTAGCTTGTGTGTATATACTATACGTTATCACATGGCTGTTTTGTGTCGGCCCGTGATTGTATCGGCCCGAGGCCGTCCATATCAGCCCGAGCCGGTAATATATTGTCCCCGTGTATTGTTGGACTTAGGTAAGACTCTACATTTGATATGTGCAGACTGTACATGTAAAAGAGTGTCAGGACACACTCCGAATGAAACATCATCACAAGGGAATAAGAAGCTCATCACAGAGACAACAAAGCTCATCTATGAGAACAGATTAGACAGACTGTGTGTTTCTGGTGAATGTGACTGCTTTAATCTGCATGTGTGTGTGTGTGTGTGTTTTGTTTTTTTAAATTGGGCTGGAGTTGTTTTTCCCCACACACCTGTCAGAGAGAGAGAGACAGGACGACCGAGCGAGAGAGAGAGAGAGACAGACAGGGCGACCGAGCGACAGAGACAGACAGAGTGAGAGAGAGAGAGAGAGACGGACTGTTTTTGAAGCTCTCACACAGCCCGACGTGAGCGCACCCTTTCAGAGCGACGACCAAAGCTAACATGCTAATCTTTCATCTGGAGCAGCTGAAAATCACACAGCGTCCGTCATTCTACAGCCAATCACCGTCGAGGGCGGAGCAAAAATCTGTATCTGTCCTCTGTCTGTAGCCAATCACTGCGCTGAAATTGTGTATCTGCCCTAGGGAAGATATGATATACGTTTTTTTTGCCGGCTGTGACTGACTGTATCTGTGATTCTTGATTAATATCAGACCAGTGTAGAGGGCATATTTTACAATATATTAATGAGATATATATGTAGTTTATTCAAACTTTACTGAACAGGATTTGATTTTTATGACATAGGTGAGTATGTTGAATACTGTTTGTTGTTGTGTGTGTGTGTTGTGTTTTTGAAAACCTCCACGTTTTCCGGCACTTCACAGTCCACAAAAACCAGACACCTAACAGTGGGTAAATACACGGCGTGCTGGTCAGGGAGGTGTGGGTGGAAGAGACTAAAGTCAATCCTGTATCGTTCACTCTATTTTTCCATTTAGATGTTTGACTTTTGTAATCCTGCTCACATGACGTTCCACATAAAGTCTTCTTCACGTCCAAGTGCGTTCCATCGCCGAAGCTAAAGATGCTCTACGATCCGTGTCCATACACCTCGAAAATAACTTCGGTTGGCCTTGTTGACCTTCAGCGTGCGACGCAGTTCTGAGAAATGTTTGCACACCTAAAACAGAAATGTGTGTGCACACATATGGACGTCTGTAATTGTGTCTTCGGTGGGAAGTGCAGCTGATTTAGCATGTTGCACAGCAGGTTCTCATGGCCCAAGCTGTCATTTCCTACAGGGACGTCTGCAAGCTGTCATTGCTCCATCACAGCCAGACCAACAATTACTCTCTGCATGTTTTAAACGTCTGCTTTTTGTAAATTATGGTTATGTTTATTCTCATGTTTATTTTAAGGATGTTTTATTTTCTTTGTGAACTGGAGAGCCATGAGTCCTCAGTGGAGGAAATGATGAAAATTCTTTGAGGTCAGGTTCTTACACTGTTTGGTTTTAGTGCACGCTCTGTGCCAGAGTTCAAATGTGGGTTCACTGTCTCTGGATGGTTATAAATGGGCACGTTTATTTGTCTACTATACACTCAGGTCCACAAGTATTTGGACTGAACTTTTAAATTTTGCATCTGTGCACCACTGCAATAGAGTCAAAATTAAACAATCAAGATGTGCTTGTAGTGTAGATTATTACAAGACACTTCATCTCCACCCAGCTGTAAATGGGGACCAGCCTTGACTGGGGAAGCAACCTGCGATGGACTGGCGTCCTGTCCAGGGGGACTTGTGGATTCTCATCTGCTTCACGTTATGGTGCCCGGTGGTGAGCACTAGCACCAATCCGCCTCAGGGTCTATATTGGAAAAATAAATTGGTACTGTACGGTAAATCTGAAGGAGTTATCGGTGTCTGTGGCTGTGATTGGTGAAACTGTGCATAGAGCAGCTTTTGTCTGTTGCATCACCAGTCATAACGTCATGCTGAAGTGACACAGAGAAGGATTTTCTTCAAAAATAACATGAAATTTCAGTGACCGTTTGCCAGGAGGCACATGGGAGACTCCAGCCTCGATTTGATGCAGTTTGCATCTTGAATGAAAGTTCTTGTCTGTCTCACTCCACCTTGAAACTGTATGACTGGTGATGCAACGGACAAAACTTGCACAATGCACAGTTTCTGTAATCACAGCCACAAAAGCCTATAACTTCAGAGTTGTCGTGTGTGTAGAGGTGGCTTCCCTCACTAGTCTCCTTCTTGCACACTCAGTTTTTGAGAACTGCCTGCTCCAGACAGATTTACCATACAGTACCATGCTGTTTGTATTTCTTATTGACTGATGTGAATGAAGTCCAAGACATATTCCGTGAGTTGGGAATGTTCATGTTTCCATCCCCTGACTGTTTCTTAAAAGAAAACTGGCTGTAAAAGTGATTTTGTATCGCAATGATCCTTATATTATAAGGATCATATACTTATGCTTATGTCTTCTTAAAATGCAGGGACTGTATAAAAATGGCTGTAATTCTTAAATGCTTAATATATTTTTTGTTAAACTCCTTGAGTTAAAGTTGAAGGTCTACACTACAAGAACATCTTTATTGTTTCATTTCAACTGCACTGTAGTAGTGTACTGAGGCAAAATTACAAAAACGGTCAATGTCCAAATAATTATGGACAAGACTATGATTTTTTTTCTTCTTTGCAGCAAACAGGCAGTCTGAATTTTCTTTCTAGTTTTGTGTGTTTCTTTGTGCTCTCGTCAGTCGCTTTTCACTTCCATCCTCTTTCTTCACTTGCCCTGTAGGAAGCAGACTTCGAGGAGATGCTGAGAACTGCCCAGGTGATGGAGAGTCAGTACGGCCACCTGTTTGAGACGGTCATTGTCAACGACGACCTCTCCGCAGCCTTCAGGGAGCTGCGGCTGGTGCTGCACAAGGTGGAGATGGAGACTCACTGGGTTCCAATCAGCTGGACTCACTCCTGAGAGCCACGCAGGCGCCACGCTGTAAAGGGAGAACAGGGACGCGCTCTGACAAATTCATCCAGGTTTTTAATCTTTCCGGGTCTCCTGTGTCAAGAGAATATGGGAATAAAAGAGGACACCAGCCAGGGCTTTTGGATCCGGGCTGAAGATTTGAGCAGATCTGGCGTACTCTGACGCCAGCTCAAAGCTAACAGCTGCATTTCAGAAAGTTGCCCTTGGCCGCGCTTGAATCTAGTCCTCTGAGCTTGGTCTTAGCGTCACAGCCGTGGCCGTGGATCACTTCGGTCCAAACCAGAATGTGAAACCAGCGTGGACTGTCTAACACACAGCACCAGCAGTCCTGCCAGGACATTAGCAGCTTTGCCAACCACCACTCTACGTTAGCCCATTAGAAACCAAAGACATTTATTATTTCTTCCTGGTGGACAAGTTACACGCAGATGTCTGTAAAAGAGCCTCTAAAGGGAGCGGGAGAAAAAAGGAAAATGTATTGGCTTTGTGTCTTGAAATATTCCTGTGCTTCTAAAATGCTTCCATGATCGTTCCTCCAACGTCCAGACAAACGTCGTCAGGAACTCTCCCAAGAAAGGCCAAGAAGTGTCGTTTTATTTAAGAGAAATTAATATATTTTCTTTCTTCCAGCTCTTGTTTTGCAGACCTTTTCTATACGGACACACTGTATGTTAATGATGGTTTTAGAGCAACCTGACCTCGGCTTTTTACACTGGAGGCGTCTCTTCTTGCAGTCAAGTGTTTAGATTTCATCACTCAGTCTCGTTTTGCCCATAGAGAAGCGTTTTATTTAGGTGTTATATGTTCCATTTAGGAGCCTTTTGAAAAGCCACCCTTCATGTGAAGGAGCCTTTAAAGTCCCAGCACTGGATACTTTTTGGCTGTCTGCTAGAAGAAAATGTTCACAATTGTATTTTATTAGGGTGGAGTCTTTATTTTTGTTCACATAAAAATTGTTCCTAATAGCGCGTCCATAGCACACGTCCAGGATTTTAACTCAGAGAAATGTTAAGTAGCCACTTTTGACTTTATGGGCATCAAGAGTTTAGAGCTAATTTGAGTTAGGACACAAACGGTCCTGTTGGAACGTGCTTGTTTTCACACAGTGCTGTTTATTCTTGAGTTTCTGTCACAGAGATACTTGGCGTTAACCACTCAGTTTAAAGGATTGTTGACCTCCATGTTGTCTGATCACTGTTTCTGCTTTGATTCAACACTTACATTTCAACTAAATGATCAAAATGCAGATTGCCTGCATTTATTCAGCCTTTTAATCCAGTTAAACTTATTTAACTTAAAGCTACAGTGTGTAGGATTTAGCACTCATAACTTTCTGTTCATTAGTGTGTAATTAATTACCTGCAACAATGAATCAATGTGTTTTCATAAGCTTAAAATGAGTCCTTTCGTATCTACATGAGAGCGGGCCCCCTCATGTAGGCCGCCATGTTGCACCGCCATGTTGATACAGGAGCCCAAAAGGGACCTACTTACTCCACCTTTCGCATTTGGCAGTGCGGCTGGAAGACTGAATAATAAAGAAGAGGAATCGGTGGTTGCTCCCCTACACACTGTATGCTGGTAGCAGGATAACAAGTTTGAGAACCCTCATTTTTGTGATATGGAGGATCGTACATATTGCTTATCACAAGAGAAGGCAAGGGAGCATGAATCCCTGTTGCCAAAAAACAGAAAACATGAAGGGAAACAAAATTGTGACTGGCGGTGACATAATGCAATCTGCAACCTCACCACTGGATGGCACTAAATCCTCCACACTGTAGCTTTAATATCTGTTTATTTCCAAAGGCTTATTATAAATAAAGCCCATTTAAAGGGATACTTACACCATGATTTTCCCACCACTATATTTCCATTTATTTCATTAAGTTTGTGTTGTTGTACTGTTGATCTCTTCATACTTTCCCCCTCTGTGTTATTGATCAAACCAGAGTTTGTAGCATCGAGGTCTATTTTAAATTTCTTGCTGTAAATGAAATGCTGTACATAAGGCCTATTCTTAATAACTGCTATGTTTTATATTAAAGAAATTCCAACTAATCTTCTCCTGACAATTTCATGAGGTTAGATGAAATACTTGGACTTGGCGGAGCTCTTGCCGGGCCGAGGGGAACAGTACCGGGGACCTTTTGGTGTTTGTGGGATGTTGGACTTTTCAATGTGATTCTTATTGGCAGCTCAGACCTCTGAAGGCGCCAAACACTGAGGTTTACACTGTAGAACTGACACCTTTCACCTCCTCAGACCCAGTCATTATAAATCAGTCACAGTTTTCTCAACTACGGCCCACCTGAACTTGATTTTGACAGGATTAGAGTGATTTTCCTCATCGGCCAATAAATTTCACTTTTACTTTATTTATCTTCTATGGCTCAGTCGACCCGTTTGTCTTCACTCCAATCAATTTCAATATAACTGCTGTATTCTTGGGAAAATTAACCATTACTCCTGCTAACGCACATTTCACACCATTCTTCTGTTCCCGTTTGGCCGTTTACTGAACCAACACCCCAAATCAGCCCAAGAGACACGAGACTAAGGACGGCATTAATCTCACAATCTCTGCTGTAAGCCCTTAAAGAGACGAGAAATACGGGGGGGAATTGTAATTAATTTTATTTACGTCACGTATTGATTCTCCCCCAAAAAAAAAAAAAAGTATAGCAATGCCCCTTTTCACATAAGTCGGCGCGCGGATCCGAGCAGAGCTTCTGTCTCAAGGTGAAGTCACTTCACGATGTGGATAAAGATCATTGAAACTAGTCTGTAATAGTATAATTTACTGATTAATAACAGTTTATCTGTTAACGCCAACAAATGATTTAATGCTGTAACATTCATCGTGTGGTTATCTATGAGTGACGCCTCTGCTCGCCGTGCACTGTTGAGCTTTCATCTGCATATTGAAGCCGCACCACCGCCAGTTTTAGAAACGTTTAAGAAGAACTTTGGCGTGACCGGTAGCTCCATGCCAGACCGGATTTCACTCAGTTGGACTCTAAAAATGTGACGTTCCTGCCAGCAAGAAGCTAGCTAATGTAGTTATTTGAATTACAAATAAATATGTCTAACACCAGTAGCTTATTGGTTTTTCCAAGTTTGTGAAGTCTGCCAACAAAACATGCTGCGTCGGACAGAGCGGGCGTTGTGGCTTTCCAAGGAAAACGACGACAGTTGGGAGGAGGAACACAACAAAGATGGACAAAGAGAGCAGAAGAAGGAGACACTGAGAGGGCAGGAGACCAGACAGTGAGTGACAGGAGGAGGAAATGAGGTGATAAAGAACAAAGAGGGATAGTTGGAGTGATGAAGCTACAAGCCGTGGATTGTGATATGATTGTTTTAAATTAATTTTCGGAACATAAAATATTACTTTTCTCAGAAAATGACACGACTGCTGTTGGATGTTTTGGAACATAAACTGTGAGAAATGAACGTTTTTATCCAGGATTGGTGAATTTACGGATGTGCAGCTGTTTAGAACCCACATTGTTTTGATGTCATGGTGCGATTAACTGTTACAGATGCGGTTAGCTTCAACTTCTAACCGCTGGCATCGACCACAGCTATGCTACTTTCACACGTTGTTGTCCTGCAGATAGTAAACTGGATGTTCTCTAATGCTGCTGTCACTGCGACGGATTGAAATAATCTGTCCGGTGGCAGAAATCGCTGAACCTGTCGGTCTCCGGTGGATTTGAGAAGGGTCTGGCTGCAGACCTCACCTGGGAGTATCTCCTGTGTCAGTAAACATCTCCTCTGAGGGTAAGGAAATGACATCAATCTGATGCATGGAATTATGGGTTTTGTATTTTCATCATCTTTAAGGAAATGATGTCAGCCAATGTATTATTTTTATTTTAACATCGATGTTTTCGCTTAGACTAAGGACTCATATCACCGTTTGTGATGTTGTTTTACATACCGTACTTTACTTATCAGTGTCTTCGGAGTTTGTAAAGCAGTTTTGCTATATAGATTTCCTCACCATCAGAGGAGATTTACTGACACAGGAGATTTACTCCCAGGTGAAGTCTGCAGCCAGACTCTTGGAGGATTTGGGGCTCTGATGGACGGATAAGTACAGGATATGTAACGGATAAACCAGACAATGAGCGTACAACCAACAAATGTGTAGTGACTTTACCGATGGACAAGAACGGATGACGAACGGATAAAACGAACGTTTACCGGACATCCGCCGGTAAAGTAACGGACAAAACGCACAACAAATGTATAAGCACAGGTCACGTGACGGACACGGAATGGCTTAGAAATATAGTGGACTGGCCATCGCACACACACACATCATTCCTACCCTTCTCAACGATTCATATCTCCACTTTCTCTCTCATTTCTTTCGTTTTATATGCTCTGGTGGGACGCCACAAAGTAGAACATCGTCCGTTTCTTACCTGGTAGTTATCCTTTATATTTATGGTCCTTACACTTCAATCAAATTCAATTCAAATCACTTTATTTATCCCCAAGGGGCAATTTAAAATGGCATAAAAGTAGCTTAACAAAAACACACACACACAGAGGAGGATGAGTTGCCCGTACAAAAATCAATAAATATTCCAATAGTTGCAAGTCAATAATTACTCAATACGATAAATATCTCCACAACATATGTGCAATAACAATGCTGCGAGCGAACGCGTAGAGAGAAAGCGGGTGTCGTGCCAACGCACATACACATTGCTCAGGAGTCGCTCCACAGTGGTCAGTAGAAAGAGCGGTCGCCCGGTTCGCCAAAAACTTTAGATTTGTCACGCAGTCGTCTAAAATTTCAGTCGTTCTAGTCGCCAAATGGTCGTCTCTCTGTGAGATACAAGCGTAACTTTCACATTTCCTCTTTTCCACAGTGTTCACTTTGATGGCTGTGAGGAGGTGGGGGCTAGGAAGGCGGGTAGAGACACACTGAGCAGGTGGCAGGGGAGGTCAGACAGAGGTAATGGCACTCAGGCCGAGAGGAGGTACCAGCTATTTCACTGCTCACTCGTTTTCTCTCACTCAGGTTTTCTTTCTCACGAGGATAACGGTGTGATGAAGGACCCTCTGAGGCTTTACGTACAGGACCATGGTGCTTTCCCATCATGCCCTTTTCAGTTGAGCCAGCCTGAGTATCTCTGTGAGTTAGCAATGGTTTCCCTTCCAAAAACCATAAAGCTCAATGACCCATGTTTAACACGAACCGAGCAGCAGCCTGCGTTGCTGCGCTCAGTTTGGTGGTTGAGGGAACACTGTGGTGTCGACAACCATTAATGGACCACGTTTCCTGTTATCATCGAACACCAAAGGTGGCTAAACGTTCAGTAAAGATTTCACCGTTTCAGACTTGAAGGAGCCTCGATGACTGTCTACCTCATCTAACTGGCTTTGTTCAGACTGCCAGTAAAAATCCAACTAATGTGCATATCCGATTTGAATCTGATTCTATGTTTCAAGTCTGAACAGTCAAAAGTCACATGAAATCCATTTTTTCCCAATCTGTTTCAAGTCTTATTCGTAGGTGGTTTGAAATGTGATTTCAATCACGTTTTTGCAAATCTGTTTTGGTCTGAATGCTCAGATCAGATTTCGGGTGTGTTTTGTTACTTATGTTTTTATTTGTGTTGGTTGGTTTGTTTGTTTGTTAGCAACTTTACGGAAAAAGTTCTGGACGGATTTTCGAGAAATCTATTTTGCTGATAGCCCTGGATCGACAGAACAAATGATTACTTTTTGGGAGTGATCCGGATCATATTCTGGATCCAGGAATTTTTTTAAATCCTGAAAATCCCCATCTCTCATCATTGGCGAGATTAAAAAATTCATATCTCCATCAATTCTTGAGCGATTAATATGAAATTTGGTGGAGACATGTAGAGTGGCAACCTCTATCACCATA
>OMMV01228096.1:0-17173 GCA_900302635.1 Chatrabus melanurus | reverse complement strand
GTTTGAATTAAAAATGTAAATTCATTCATTAAATTTTTGTACAGAATGTTTCGCTTGCTTCTGATTCGCTCAGCTTTTAGAGTCAAATGGCTGAAAGAATGTATGTCTAAAGCTCAATCTCTATGGTTCCATATTCCCAACAAATTATTTAATAAACTGGGCGGGATTGATTTTTTTGCTAAAATGTGACTTTGAAGTGTCTAAAATTCCTGTAAACCTGTCCGATTTCCACAAATAAGCTTTACACTTTTGGAAGATGTTTACCCATAATTTTACACCACAGAACTGTATTTTATGGAACAACAGGGTTATTACTACAAATAGGACGTCGTTATTTAAGACTGAGTGGTACGACAGTGGGTTAACATTTGTTCTGGACTTGTTGAACTCAAGTGGACATTTTCTATCTTTTGAAGAATTTTGAAGAATCGTTGGATCTTCTAAGGGCGATGATCAAATCTGTAAGGCTGTCCCTTTACTCCATATGATACAAAGTAGTGTTCAATCTTCTGCAGTTATACCTTCCTTACCCTCCGTGAAAATCAGTGGTGTTAATCTGCTGGATAAAAAATGTAACAAATTTGTTCCTACGATTTTCAAACAAAATATTTTTGGAGACTTCAACTCTTTATGGCAGACGATTGAGGTGTCCTTGAGGAGTCAAGCCCTTACTT
Source organism: Chatrabus melanurus (assembly GCA_900302635.1). Lineage (NCBI taxonomy): Eukaryota > Metazoa > Chordata > Actinopteri > Batrachoidiformes > Batrachoididae > Chatrabus > Chatrabus melanurus. The sequence continues at coordinate 16,499 of OMMV01228096.1, read as the reverse complement.
TTTATTTGTCATGTCCTGTTGCTCCCAAAGTTAAAGAAACCCACTTTAAAATTATATCAGCTATATACCCTGTTAATGATTTTTACATAGAAGATTTCAATTTGAAACAGGCCCTTGTATTTTTGACAGAGACAGAATCCATTGAACATTATTTTTTTCTTTTGTTCTTACAGTAAAATGTTTTGGTCTGATATTTTTAATTGGATGTCACTAAAAATTTATAATTTACCTTTTTTTAATTTCAATGACATAATTTATTATATGGACCACTTGGTTGCAAACGTATCAGATACAGTGAATCTGGTCATTATTTTGGGTAAATTACATTGGGTTAATTTGGGTTAATACATTGTTGAAAGTGGAAAGGCTGTACACCCAACTTCACCTTTTTTATGAATGATTTTGCTACTTTTTTTGTCACTGAAACATGTTTAAAATTAACAAAAAAGCTAAGAAAATAATCTCTGAAATGTCACAGCTCCTATTATTTTGATTTGTTATGCTTCTCTTGTAATAGTTTGTTTCAATTTTTTTCTTTTATGCTAGTTGTTTATATGGTTCTCTGATGACTGTATTTTTAGCCATTTTATCAGAAGGTTTTTTTGTGTTGTTGCTCCCTGTCTTGTTCTGTACATTTCTTGCTGTTTAAATAAAAAAACAAAACAAAACAAAAACAGCGATTTCTTCCGGTTTGCTTCCGGGACCTCGCAAAGGCGGCGCTCTGCGTTACCGCTGTCATAGGCTAACACACAGGTCACCTCATCAGTGACGTCAGTATAGACAGCCCTATGAGACAAGCAGCCGCTCATGGCAACAAGAATGCAGACGCGATTTTATTCGCTTCTGATTTGTTCACAGCAGTTACTTCCGGCTTTCTTCCGGGTTGACCACGAAATCTGAGTTGCATAGTGTATGAATTTCATTCATTTTATATGGGCTTTTTTTTTTTTTGCTACATTTTATACTGAAGAGCATGCTTCGCTCGTATAAAAATTTGAAAGAAAAAAAACCCTGCTAGGGTGAAGACATGAGACTGCCAGCGGGGGTGTAGATGCAGAGTCAAACCAGTGGGCATAGGGCAGAAACAAAGCCTGACTGGCAGAGAACAGGCACAGGCACAGAAATAAGACAGAACAGACCGAGTCTGGAGGGCAGTTTTGAGCACAGTTAAGAACAGAATCAATAGGGTCCAAAGCCAGTGAATTCGGCTGCCATTGTCAAGCAATATGGAACTGGCAAAGGAGATGACCATTGCCCAGTTGATGACCCCTGGGTAGTAACTTGAAGAACTGACCACCGTCAGGCTTTAACCTACGAGGGAGTGATTTGGAGCAATGACGGGCTTTTATTTTGACAAGACTTTTATTTTGGTAAGTGTTAGTCATTGCTTCCTATCAGTCACTTTGAATGCCACCATGAATGCAACAGAGGCAATGTTGGAAGTAAAGAGTTTCATTCCTGTACTTTTTAAGTTAATGTGAAAAACCTTATTAACACAAAAAAGCATTTAATTTATTTGTGATTAGGAGGGTTTTATTTACATGTATTTACATGAGGAAAAACACATGCATTCTGTTTTTGTTACAGTTTTCACTATGTGTATGGTGTAAAGAGCCACAGTAAACAGCAAGTAAAGCTTACTATGAGTCAAGTCATCGTTTTGCATGAAAGAATTTCGCTGTAGTGAAGACAACAAAATGACTGTGGTCAGCCAGGTGCCCTCAGTGAAAGAACTTTTTACAAGGGTGGTCATCAAGCAAGCTCCCTCTGAGCAAACACTTGGAGCAGTGTCCATAGTAAGGTAGGTGTCCTCTGAGTAAGAACTCTGAACGATGAGCGATGTCTAGTGAACAACACCTGGGGTGTGCCTGAAGATGATGACTATCAGGCATTTGTTGTCTGGGCAGGAGCTGGAAGTGACACCCAATTGATGGACAATCATGTGAGCTGGAATTAGAAGCAACAACTTAGAAAACTAACAACCAATATTTGGAACTGAAAGGCCTCATTGGCATTAATCAGTACCAAAGACACAAAAACAAGCAGGTTTTATTTCTGTAGTGTTTTAAAAAAAACAGTCACAACCTGACAGTCCGGAGAGAGCAGGAACTGTCAGGTCATATTGTGACGGACTGTCTGACACCAATAACAAAAAAATATAATCCTGTAATCTGTCATATTTCTTACCTCCAGGAGGGGAGTGAGAGGCGTTTTTTAATTTTTTTTGGATATATGCGCTCTGCAGAGGTGCGCAGTGATGCACGCTCCTGTGCAGGTGATCCGAACTACAATGGAAATAAGTGTTTTTCCTTTTTTGTGTTATCCATGTATTTAATGTGCACTATATGTTGTATGTCATATACTGTACATTATTTTACTAAATAAATTCAATGAATCAAATCTGAACACCTCTCATACAGGCACAAACAGACGTGTCCTGTTTCATGGGTGGATTTTATTTTTTATCTACATACAGAGCAGTGAATTTCACAATGCGTGTCACACTTCAATAACCCATTGAGAATTAGAATAATTGTAATGATGATCGGGTGAGGGTTAGGTGTGGATATCTAAGTCAGAGAAACTCTTTGCTGTGGATGGATGATTTTTATTTTTTATTTTTTATTTTTTTAGCAGCGGGCAGCAGGATCCGCACTGACTGACTGGAGCGAGCCTTCTCCGGCGTTTCACACAGATTTTGGAGAATCTGCTACGTCGGCCAGCATCAGCCACATCACGTCATAGTGTGAAAGGTCCTTTAAGTTGAACTCATAAGTCTCGATAAAGCTTTGTAAACAATATGATGAACGCGGTTTCCGGTGGCACAAATGACATATTTTCCGAATGGTCCCAGAAACGACCGATCTTTTTCGCATATTGGATAGGACGAGTTAAAACTCGTTATCAATTATAGCATTTTTTAAATTAAATGTAATTGATAGATATATGATTTTACAAGGAAAAATAAGAGGTTAGAAGCCAGAAAATAAGCTGCAGTGATCTGGGGTATCAATGTTGAACTTTTTTTGTTTGGGGGGGGAATGCTTTCTAGAATTGCATATGCAACCATTGCTTCAATCTGGGAAACAGGTATCATTACAACAAAATGGAATGGAAGAAAGGCTTTTTTGCCCCTTTCTGCATAGGAAAAGGTTGTTGCCTGGATTGCAGTAACTACAGGGGTATTAAACTGCTCTCTGTGCAGGGCAAGGTACTTGCAAGGGTAATTTGCAACAGGATCCAGTGCCAGCTGCTTGCTATCTTGCTGCTTAGGTCAAGCTAGAACCCTAAATATTCAGGTCAGGTGTAGGAGCATGCGCTGGTGCCGCATGTCATCGCATCCACCACAACACAGAACCGACCTGGGTCCTGGATAGCAACCACTCAGAATTTTAAGATCAGATGGGATCGGTTGTCTTCCTAAGGTGTTAAAAATATATTATCGGAATTGTTTCTCTCCAAAGTCAGATATTTCACTGCAAACCTAGCCACAGCCATAATGAAAATCACTGCAATGGATTTTTCTCTCTACATTGCTGGTTCACTCACCAGGTGGGGTGACAGGCTTGCAGCCCGGAGTGGACAGTGGCGGACAAGAAATCAAACCACAAGCGGAGTCGGAGGTGAGATCAGAAACGGTCCCAACAGTGTGACAGGGGCCCTCGTAATCCACAGCCACACGGTCAGAGAAGGCATCACACACTGTGTTGTATGTCTCACCATTATGGCCGCATACTGGTTTTGGCTTCCTGCAAGCATCCTGAGTGGAGAACACAGCAAACAACATCATTAAAGCATGTACACATCATATATATGCTATCAAACTATTCTTTCATTTAACCAAATATTCATATCCATGCTTTCAGAAAATTTACTACATATTTTGATTCCTAGTTAGTTTTCATGCCACACATTATTAACCCTCATCAGTACACCTGGGGTCCAAGCAACCCCAGATATATATTTTTTGATATATTTTCTGAACCGTTATTTATAGTTGTCTTCAGTTTAACTTATTTTGATCCAGTTTGATTAAATACTGTGGGCTCCATAATAGTTTTACTTATGGGGTTCGCTTGGACCCCAGTTTGATATAATGGTATCTGGTCGGAGTCCATAACAACATTTTGAGTTTTGTGCCAATTTTTCATAACTGCTGAACTGTCAGAGCAGTTTTTAATGAGGATATATGCAACAGAGCAACTGCAGTCAGTGAAGTCTATGAATTTAAAGATGGACAAGATGTTGAGATACAGAAAGAATGCTGATATGGTTGATGAAGGTGTTAAGCAGTTCCATCCTGACAGATTTACTGAAATGGTGTGCAGCGCAAAGCTGTTGCAAGGAGGGATAAATGTTTTCCAGCTGTGGGGTTCATTGAGGATAGTGGTTGAAAACAACACTGTCAGAAAACGGTAACTGTCCGAGTCTGGAGCCAAGAATCTGAAAGTCTGTGTTGATGATGTTGACGACTGCCATGTTATCAAAATTAATTTGTGTAGATTTTTGTAGTTCAGTTTGTCCCCCAAAAGGAAGACTCCAACTACAATCGGGTCGAGGACATTTAGGGCAGCGGAGTGACTACTGAGTCCAACGTGTAGCAATGATATGTTTGAATGCCAGGTTGAGGTGAACCACTTTTCCACTGATGAAGCCACTAGAACCAATAGAAGGGGCTGCTTCTAGATGAGTGCCAAATCGTCTGAGGAGAAAGCCATGGCGGTCCACAATTATGAATATCACAGAAGTTGCACGTCCATGGTGCACACAATGACCAGGAGGGAGCATAAGCTGTCTGAGGAATGACGTGGGAAAGAACGATTTCTCTGGAGGGAGAAATGGATAGAGTCAAGGGCTACTATGGTTCGAGCAATGAAGGCTGAAGGACCTGAGCTACATCCATGGAACCATGAGGTAGGATCCACTGGCATCCAAAAGAAGAGACTGGTGAAGGCCTGGAAGGAGAAATTGCTAGCTGTGGGGGAGATATAAATGAGGCTAACAGATATGAAAAAGAAACAACATCAAAAAAACAACTGGGAGATGGGGAGGGAAATGTGAAGAACGGGACACTGGGGATGAAGGGATGACAGGAAGTATGTGCAAGGGGAATTGTGCCGCCTATGAAGACGGGGATGAACTCTATGAAGCAGACAAACATAAAACACGGAGGTACAGGGGAGACACAAATGGGATCCTGCAGAGGGAGCTACAGGTGTAGGATATGGCCCTGGAAACAAGCAGGAGGTGGAGGCATCTGCCACATGGTCTATGGTGCCAATGGGCTCCGCCACTAGTCAAAGAGGCACAGCAGGTCCAGCAGTTGATGAAATTGCAGAAGAGTGGTATATGAAACAGCTGCAGTCTGATAATGCCACTGCACCTCAGAACGCGTTGAAGAGATGCCCATGTTTTTTTATGTTTCTCATGTGTTCCTTATCCTCTTTCTTCTTCTTTGGCTTTTTTCTATCCTTTTAACCAGTAATAGGATAAACAACATGAAAAAAAAAAACATTTATGGGAAGGGAAGGGGTGGATTAGGTGAAGGAGAGGAAAAGGGGGACAGGAAGAAGGATAGAGGGGTAGGAGAATATGGGATGAGCTGGTATGGGTATCTGGCTGTGGGACACTGGGACCTGCCAGTGTAGACTGGAAGGGGCAGCCGTAACACACTCACCGACAAAAGAGATACCAGAAAAGGGGTGACGGGATGCATGAGCAAAAGGGGATTGTGCAGCCAGTAAAGGCAGAGAGATCAGCTCTTCTCTCTTCCTCATTGGAGCAGAATTAATTGACACAGAGGCAGAAGGAGCATTCTGGGCAAAGGCTGTTTATTGTACTATCCATTTTGGCATTGGTGCAGAGGTCGGTGTCATAGAAGATGTAGTAGCATAGCTGGATGATGGATCAGAGGAGATTACTGGTTAAAGATGATGATGATCTTGTCATGTCCAAAGTTGAGGCAAAGTGTCTGGGAACAGGCGGTTGTTGCAGTTGAAGGCGCCACTGGGATAGAGGCTGTCCATGCAGCAAAAGTGGTCACCAATGATGAAGAAGCTGGTGCTGGGAGTGAGACGCAGGAAAATGAAGGGCACCCTTCCAGTGACCAGGTCATCTTTCATGCAGTGTCTGGTTTGTTAGCAACCGCTGCCTTCGAACACACAGAGACTAAGAGGATCAAAACCACTGCATTGGCAGCCCAAAAGCATCTTAGAAAGGAGGGCATAAGCTATAATAGAAGGTAGACAGTGATGGGTGTGGGCAGTATTTGGATAACAATTGCCATACGCGTGATCACTTTTACAGTTTCAGAATAGAGCCCAACCGATATGAATTTTTTGGGGGCCATACGATACCGATATTAGGAAGTAAAAAAAAATTATGAGACCCATATATAAAAGTGTTTATTTCTCACTAACTTTTACAAAATATAAAAGAAAAAAAAAGGCAAACATATTAGATATATACCGAAATACAGCTGTCTGGAATTGTATTCCGCCATCTTGGCTGATTTTGTTCGAGCAACCAACTAATGTATGTCACGCTGCCATCATGTTGCCTTCAATTGGACTGGCAGTTGCTGTGTCGCTTCGCTCAGCATTTATATAAATTAGACTTCTCGTCTATTTTGGCCCTGCCTAGCCGGCGGCACAGTGACCACTTGTCTCTTGTCACTGTAAAATGCCCACTCTGATTGAAAATGAATGGCAGCTGGTCGCTTTTCCTCTGTCTCTTGTAGCTAATGTGACGAAGGAATGATGGGGGTCCAACCCATGCTTGACTGCATTGTAAACAATGCCTTCGGAGCGTCCACCACTGGACAAACTATATAATGACAGCATTTCCAACAGCCAAAGTGTGTTCTGCATTGATTATTAGGTAAAATAAAAGTTTTCATATCCGCAAAAATAACGGCGATACCAATATGTTTGTGAAAGGCTCATATCATATTATCGGCCGACCGATATATCGGCTCTCGAACAGAAGTTCATTTTGTCAGCTTTTGGTGACTTTCAGCAACAAATTTGCCTTGGTGACCTTTATATTCGTGTGAAATGAAAATCAGTAAAGATATGAGGAAAAGCTCAAAGTGGTGACATTATTGTAAATGCTTGTATTGAAACAGGATGATTTTTTTTTAATTGCAGTTATTCAATTCTAAATGAAGAATTGGTTTTCAGTCCCCACATCTAACATCTAACCAGTTGGCAGACAGTACCAGTAAAGCAAAACGTGGCTGGCCAATTGCGATATATGTTCTTCAAGAGAAAAATGCAGTTCCCAGATCAATCAGGTTGGTGGCAGTAACCCACCATTTGGTTCTCAACTGCAAAATCACGTCAGTAGAAGAATGCAGTTCCAACATATAACCAGTTGGTTGCGGTAACATGCCACTTGTTTTGCAACCAAAATTGAATCAGATGGAAAATGCGCTTTCCACAACAAACTAGTTGATAGTGGCAATGGATTGCTTGAAGTGCAAACTGCTACTCGCCGCGAGAGAAGAAGACAGCCTTTTTTTGGAGCCAGTGAAATGAATATCACTGTAGTTATAGGCACATTAAAGTGAGTGACTAATTAGCAAGAAATGACAATCATTAATATGGAGTGTTTAGGCGGTCACAGCGAAAGCGGAGTAGGCCTGCTGGACCAGTGAAGAGGGGTGCGCTGTCTGCATCAGCAAGGCAACAGAAAGAAAAGGAGGAATATGCCGCTACGTGAGCAGATGGCAGAGTGAAACGTAGATGTGACTGCCTGAGCAGGGGAGAAGGAGACAATGTGAAATGGTGCCTGATTCTTGAAGTCGGACATCCGGGTACTGGACACGTGACCAACCTCAGAACTAATGAACTGTATGCTCACAACAGTGGGCGTCATATTTGACTAGGGTAAAGGAGTCATGGTAACTGGTAGACCTAGCTAGGTGAAAACCTCTCTCCCTTTCATCAAGTTGAATATGGCACTGGTGGGCGCGATATCACGCCGATTTTGAGAATGTTCAACAGAGGGAGCTCTGATGAACGGAGTTAGTCTGTTGAGCAGCAGAGCAATGCTGCTACGAGAATGAAGAAGGCCACCACTGGTAACAAGTTATTGCTGGATGTAGATGATTGATCTACCCTTGGAATACATGGTGAGTGAATGAAAGTCAGAGTTTGCCTGAAAAATGCAAAAAAAAAAGAAAAAAAGGCTGTATTAAGTTGAAGCATGAAGTATTGAATGGAGGACTTGGACGTGGTCTGGATGAGAAAAAAAAACAACTGAGGTGAACATGTCAGCTGATTAGGGGCGTGTTGGTGACATGGTATTCATTCATTTTCTATACCCGCTTACTCCAATTAAGGGTCACGGGGGGTGCTGGAGCCTATCCCAGCAGTCATTGGGTGAGAGGTGGGGTACACCCTGGACAGGCCACAAGTCCATCGCAGGGCCACATATAGACAGACAAACACATTCACACTCTCACTCACACCTACGGTCAATTTAGAGTCACCAATTCACATCATCTTCATGTCTTTGGAAGTGGGAGGAAGCCGGAGCACCCGGAGGGAACGGTCACAAACATGGGGAGAACATGCAAACTCCACACAGAAAGGACCAGGTGAGAAGCAAACCTAGGACCTACTCGCTATAAGGCAACAGTACTAACCAATAAGCCACCGTGCTGCCCTGAGGCAAAACAACCTTGCTCCTCAATATACATTAAATAAATCCAACATTTCAGATTGCTGGCTCTTGGCGTGGGACAGTACACTCGGTCCTCCCTTCAAGGATCACATTACACAAGGAAACAAAGGCTTTTGACATTTTTTTCTTGTGGCTATGATCCATTTTTCGATCATAGCCAACATGAGACAGGAAAGAAAAAGGGTGCTTGACTCCTAATTCCAGACACACTATCCCATTTTAGCTTGTTTAATATTAAGGCATCACATGGCCCCATATATCTGCTGCTAGACCTACTCTACACAGATGCATCTATCCAAATACAGAAAGGCCGTGGCAACATAACATCAGTGATTCACAAAATATAGACAACAGGTACCAAGTCCTGTTGCTTCCTGCTCTCCACTGTGGTTTCTTGCATTCAAATAAATTCTATTTAATTTTATTAATATAGACCACAATAACAGAATGTCTCAGTGAGCTTCACGTTGTTCCTCTTTCCTTGCATCCTTGGATTGGATGAAGCTACATGTTTAGCGTTATTGTGGTTAACCCACCTGGCAGTGGCCCATGTAAGCCAATGTTTTCCCAGATTGCTGCAGCTGGCACAGACTGGCATGGACCAGACCATCAGTGTCGCACACTGGCTCCACGCTGTTTCTATCACAGGCTGCTGGGCGGCCAACACACTCATACTGCACGCAGTTTGACAAGTCGCTCAGACACACACGCCACTTTGGGACACACCTGGAAGGACAAAAATAAACATACGTTAGCATTCATATGTCCAACTGTTTCCAAACGGGGAGTTGCAGGTTACACATCAAGCAGACAGATGTGTGCCAAATTAAAGCAAAAAGCAACATTAAAAAACAACAAGCAAAGCTCCAGTATTGCTTTGAGTAGATTCTACAAATCTCCTACGGAAAGAATGAACGCCTTCCTTCCAAAACAAGTTCCCGAAGTCATTGTGTTGAAGATGGTGGGAGAGTCCAAAATTCCTTAAATCTGTATGTGTGGGTTAACAGGGGAAGTGAGAAGGCCACAGCTTAATTTCTATCCTCATTAAATATCATAGGGGGCGGCACAGTGCCTTTGTGCTTAGCACTGTTGCCTCACAGCCAGACGGTCCCAGGTTCGCTTCTGACCTGGTCCTTTCTGTGTAGAGTTTGCATGTTCACCCCGTGTTTGCGTGGGTTCCCTCCGGGTGGTCCAGCTTCCTCCCACTTCCAAAAACATGAAGATGATGTGAATTGATGATTCCAAATTGACCGTAGGTGTGAGTGAGGGTGTGAATGAGTTTGTCTGTCTATATGTGTCGGCCCTGCGATAGACTGGTGGCCTGTCCAGGGTGTACCCCTCCTCTCGCCCAATGGCCACTAAGATAGGCTCCATTAACTGGAATAAGCGGATTCAGAAAATGGATGGATGAGGAGAGGAAACAAGTGGCTAAAATGAGGTTCCTTTGCAGGACAGTGAGACTCACCCTTATGCTTCTTTCACACGTGCAACAAAAATGATGCAAAAGTAGTTTATATGTCATGCACATGATCACAATGTTATTGCAATACCCTCACAAGTAGTAACTGCTGACAGTGCAGCAGACTGTGAGTACTTGTGATCACAAATGTATTTTTTGCTGTGAGTTTTGTCCCTTTTTTTCACTTTCTTGCCTGCATTCACTACCTACAAGCTGTTGCCATGCAAATAGTTCTGGGTTTACCAAAATTATTTCAACATTTCTGAAGCTGCAATAACCCTGTTGCTGCACTGCAATGTAGACAACTATCTATGGCATATAAGTTACACTTATTTACGGTGTGTTTATCCCAAAGAAACACAAGCTTGTTGTCGCACGTGTGAGAGGGCCATTAGAGACAGGATCCAGAGTTTGGACTTGTTTATTTTAAGTATGAATTCTGATGGCTAGGATATATACCGGGGACATATACCTCCTAAACATCTCCAAAGAGAGATGTTTAGGAGGTATAAGTCCAACTCTGGGAGTAGACACAGAAGACACTGGAGGGACTACACATCCAATCTGGCCGCGGAACTGTCCAAAAGGAACTGGGAGATTTGGCTGGACTACCTTATTTAAAATGCAGCTGCTGTGACCGGCCACACATAAGTGCTGGAAAATGGATGGATGGAGCCACTGAAAACAGAGGCCGCTCTAATCAGGATAGAAATGTTTACAGTGATTGTTTCCTCTAAGAAGCCTTGTGGAGCAATGACAAAGATTCTTTCTTCCAAACATACAACGAAACCTCACTGTATCACCATAGCAACCACCCAGCAGCCAAGGCCTGGCACCGATAAGGTGTTTAGATAAGCTAAGCCGGCTCACTGATGTTTACTGCCTTGTTTACCTTTATTATGAAGCAGACTGCAGCACAGAATGAGTTCGTATTAAGTTGTACAATGCAGAGTGAACGTGTGTGCACTTTTATGTTGATCTGCACAAAAAATTGCTCGTGTGTGTGCCTGCAGAGCTACGAGAGTTTGTTAAAAATCTACACTGTTGTGGTAGGACATCCTCTTTGTAATGAATCAGGCAAGGACCCCAGTGCAAAGAACCGCAATGAAGGACGGTGGAATTGAGGAGCTATATAAAAAAATCTGTTTAATTTAAAAAAATAATTAAATAAAACAAAGGAGCAACTTGTATTTGTGGTGCTCAGATTCTCATATTGTACAACTCGGATTCTTTTACTACTTTCCATGGTTTGTACTGTTTCTCTTTTTAGCCATCAAAGGTGTGCAAATTTCCTCCCATTGGTTGATATCCTGGTGAAGTGAAATAAACATGCTGAAATAGCCAAAATGGAGCTGAAACGGAATTTTCTGACAGGTGAAATGGAAAATGCATTTTTTTGAAACAGAAAACCATTGGCCCTAATCATGATACCATGCATCGCACAAGACAGTGGTGCTCCCAGTTGTCTGTCAGAACACGTGCAAGGACACGCACAGTTACAAAAATAGAAAAGCAGATGTCCACACAGAGGTCCATGCAGACACCTGCTTAAATACTATTGGCAGTTGACAAAAAAAAAAGCAAAGTTGGAATTTTTCAGAAACAGAATCAATTTTCCATTCCTTCTGGAATTAACATTTGGATATTTAGTTGACATTCCAGAACAACATGCCAGTGAAAGAACAGAACAGGCTGGAAATGTCATTGGTGTTAAAAATATCATGTAATAGTGACACACTTGAACAGAGCCCAGCAGTGGCCATCATGAGAAAAAAAAAGTATAAATCAACACGTTTTACTACATCGAGTGTTCGAAATCCTATAGAGTGTACATGTTTTGATGAATTCATTCACACAAGACAAGTGTGCACTTGCAAACATAACTTTACATACACCTTAGCTAAAAACTTTCAATCTCAATTTCACTGGCTCGGTTAGCTGATATGGCTGTCACCCGACAACACCTCCCTGAAAAACCACCTCATATCGAACGTTTTGTTTTGTTTTTTGGAGTGAGTGGTGAGCGATTTTATTGGAGCGGGGTGAAAACTGACCAGAGCAGGGAGCAATAATGAGCGGTCTGCAGTGCCTGGGAGCAGGGGAGAATACAGCTCCATTAGCAGTGAGTGGAAATTCTCATCGTTCCGCTCCGCTCACATGGTCTGTTTGATCAAGTCAAGTCTGGGAGCATGTGCTGGGGCTGCACTTTGCTGCATCCACGACACCACAGAAATGCCCTGGGTCCTGGATGGCAACCACACAGGCAGACAAACGGTCCTTCCCCACCTCTCGAAAGTAAAGGGGCAGTCACACTGACGTTTGAGCCAGCAGCGTGGGAAAGGGGTGAGAGGAAATGAGCATAAAGTGGCAAAAAATACGTTCCCGGAGTTTCATAGCGGACTTCAAACGCATCACAGCCTGTGACAACATGTTTGTAGCAGAAGCAGCCGTTATCCGGCGCTCCATTATAACAAGCGGGACTGTTGCCAATGTGGACATGTTCGGGAGAGGGGTTGCACACACCACTGTTCAGTGATTTTGAGCAGGTACCAACACCCACACGTTAGCCAGCGAACACGATCGCACCAGTAACTCAGGCTGTTGGATGCTGTTTGCACCGGTACCGCAGGCTAGCGAGGGTGACCGTGCGCAACGTGCACGTAGCCACAATATACCGTCTGTAACGGTCTCCTAACGTAGCTACAAGTACGTCGAGTAATTTTAAACATGTTGAAAACTGTGGACGCGGTTGACGTTCATCAGCGAACACTGCTGAAGACTGCTGACAGCCAGCAGAGGCTGGCAAACACTGACGTGTGCATATTCGTCAGCCCAAACATCATAGTGTGACTGCGCCTTAACCATCTATCTGCTGCAGCCAGGTGAAGCGTGGGCGTCCCCTTGGCCTTCTCCAGCCACTGGGGTCCTTAACACTCAGGCACCTATTTGCTGGATCATGCACAGAGAAACACGTCACAAGCCCAAAATGTCGAAGCTCATGCTCCCTCACAATGCAAGAGATACTCCTCATTTTAGTCTCCCTAAGTAACCACTCATTTGACAGGATCCTCTGAAGAGACCTGGTACCAATGACATCAAGTCATCGGCCAGTACAATCATAAACAGACACACTCCGATTCCTAACTCAGCTTCTCAAGTGTTGCAATCAGGGTATCCATTGATTCCACAAAGATCACAGCATCATCTGCAAAGTCAAGGGCAGTAAACTTTCCTCGCCAAAAAAACCCCCACCTAAGTCGCTGGTTTCCACAACCCTACCCAACACCCAGCCCATGCAAGCATTCAACATTGTAGGAGCCAGAACACATTCTTGATGAACACCAGTTTTCACTGGGAAAAAACTAAGAATCTCTGAGTTTGATATTTTACTGAAAATCAGACAGGTGAAAAAGTACCTACATTTCATCTGCATGTGTCCATAGGCAAAGTCCATGTGCTATACATAGCTTCCTTGTATCATGGACGCACTTTTAGGAAAAGGTAGTGGAGTTGTTCAATGGAGCAAAACGTATGGAACCAAAATGAAAGGTAAATGGAACCAAACTGCATGAAATATGACATAAATCATACATACAATGGACTATTTTTCTATACAATGGGACAAATGATGCACTTTTTGGTACCCTGGGATACCAAATAAAAATCTACATTTTGTTGAATTATTAAATTTTTTCCAGCCCTGTAACCTGGGGTACCAAAAATTAGTTTTTTTTTGGGTAGAACAGGATCTCAATTCTTATGAAAAGGACACCAAAATAGAATTAATATTGCTTGGTCTTTATTGAAATTTTGCACCAGTTAAAAACAAATAATAATAACAATAAAACAAGAACAGCTGCACTTGCATCAGTTAAAAAGCATGCGCACTGTAGCCTCACAGGAGTGGGCATCGCTGCGCACCTCTGCAGAGTGCATATATCCCCCCCCTGCCAAAAAAGGTTTGGCTGCACAAATCAGTTGAAGCCGGATGATAAAAAGTGATTGTAGAAATGAGTCCATCCTTTCAGAACTCAGAACAAGGGAAGAAACGCAGAAGCCTGGTAATTTTCAAAGCAGCCGTTGTGCAGTTTGAAAGACAGCATAACGGCCCTAATCACAGCGTCAGCTTTACTAGGGACCGCGTAATGGCCCGTTACGCTGAAATATGCTGGCGAGAACCCTGTAGTTGCGCTCGGTGGCGCTGCAAAATACATGGTAACCCAGGGTACGACACTACCCCGGTGTACTGCATGTGGCATCAAATAATCAATCCCAAGTGACATACAATCCACCAATCAAATGACAAGGATCTATTTAGGGCTAATATAATCCATTTTATCAAACAATATGGGCCCTATTGGCAGTCAATCGCACATGGTTTACAACTTGTGGCAATAATGGTTTCGGGGTATGTCAAAGGCTTTTCTTCTATTTAAGCAGCAAGGAAAGCAAGTGCAAACCAGGGCAGTGGGTGCATCAAGGCTGGATTAAATCACCGAATTAGTCAAGGGCATGTTTGATTAGCAGACTCACTCTGTGCTAGACTATACTCACTATTATTCATACTTATTCAACACTGGTCTGATATTCTGTGGTATCATGACTGGACGAGGCCTGCCTGTAATCACTGGTTCCTGGCGCGAATATCAGATGGCTTACCCCGTCTGACATCGGCAGCAATAATGATTGCCATTTGACATGATTGCAGACCGGCGTGCATGTGCAAGCGGATGAAGCAGACGGCAGCCAGTGTTGCCAATTTAGCAACTTTGTCGCTAGATTTAGCAACTTTTGGCCATCTCTAGCAACTAAAAACCTAATTAGAAGTAGCAACAAATCTGGCAACTTTTCACAACTTTGGCCAACATCAAAAAGATCATCTGTTCCCTCACTGCACCCCGCCCACAGACTCCACTACACAGTACAAGTGGAGTGTGGCACAGATCGCTCGTCTCTCTGGTCCTTTCTGAAACGAGTTACTTCGCCCTCCCCCTACTCACTCCCTCTCGGTTTGCACGTTCCCAAAATATGGGCAAAGCAAGTGGAAGTTGCTGTTAAAAGCAATAAGGAACCAATTCAAACCTTAAACACATAAAGCTTCTCCAGTTAGTGATGCATTATCCCATTTAGTCATTCCACCAAGTTCTAGAATCTTCCATGATCTTTAAAGAGGCCTTCATCTTGATGTATGTAAACTTGTAACCCATTGAAAATCGGATATAGTGCATAAAATCTAAAATAAATGTAACAATAATTTTTAAATTATGGTGTATGGAAATAAAGTAGACATTCTAATTGACTTAATGCACGTTTGATTAAATGGAATATGTACAATATGGGAACAGAGTTCAAAAAAGCTTTTAGGCCGTAACCCCAAGCTCAAAAGATGCCTAGAAAATGAGTTTCGTTCCGAAAACTGGGGCACTACTTTATTTTCACGTTTTCCTAATCTTAAATATCTGTTCTTTTGTAGGTAAAAAGTTCTCCATGTGAAACTTGCACAATAGTGAGATTTAAGTCCTGAAAGTCGTGGAAGTCCAAAATTGCGACTTTTTAGCACTTTTACCATTTTCAAATTACTATTTCTCAATAAATATAAGAGCTACAAAGATGAAACTTCTCCAGCCCTTAAACCCTGATACTTATAAGTAGATTCCAGAAAAACTCCATTCCTTTAGGAATAAACCAAAATGAAACATGCCATCCTATCCAAAAATTGCAAGAAAAAAATTACATCCAGGAAGACTCATTAACTTACTTAGAATAATCAATTCTTCAGAGAATTTAGTGTCAGTATCAAGATAGAAGTGCTAAAATTTGGGTATATCCAAAATAGGGACTTATTTGCATTTTTGCCATTTTCAAGTCACTATTACTCAGTAAATATGAAAGATAGAGATGAAACTCCTCAAGCACTTCAACCTTGATACTTTAAAGAAGATTCCAGAATATTGCCAATTTAGCGCCATTACTTTAGCAATAAAATGAAATGAAAAATACCATTTCATCCAAAAATAGCAAAAGTTTATTCACCACATGGAACTCCAAATATTAATTCAGTAGTGAATTTTCAAACCCACCCTCTGTGCTAGACACAGAGGCAGGGCTGGAGGATGATGGGGGATCATTGTCGATTTCCCTGGGTGAAATCACTGAGGTAGTCAAACAACTCCACAGTGGCAAAGCCCGGGGGTCGATGAGATACCTCCCGAAATGTTGAAGGCTCTGGGTGTTGAGGGGCTGTCTTGGCTGACACGCCTCTTCAACATTGTGTGGAAGTCGGGGACAGTGCTGAAAGAGTGGCAGACCGGGGTCGTGGTCCCTCTTTTTAAGAAGGGACCAGAGAGTGTGT
>OMMV01228087.1:0-13865 GCA_900302635.1 Chatrabus melanurus | reverse complement strand
TTAAAAATCCTCCAATCATATTGAAACGTATACCATATTATTTGCCTGATCATAAAGATTCCAAAAAGGTATAGTTTGGACTATGACTAAATGTTATGGAGTTATGGGGTAAAAACAGCAAAAATGGTGACAAAGGTCAATTTCAGTTTGTACAGGGGTCAAAAGTTAAAGTTGCTCCAATTTTGGTAAAAAGTGATGCAAATTATAGGTTGAGCTAATAGGATCAATAAATGGAATAGTGTTGACTGTGTTGAATGCTTGGTCTCCAAAGTAAAGGTCAAACAAGGTCAATGTCCATCGGATACTATGACATATGACACTTATTACCCCGTAACATGACTAAGCATAACAGATGGTGCAAACTATTCCTTTTTAAAATCGGGTTGAAACGAGTTCCTGAATAAAACGGCTTTCCATTGATACCACTCAACCTTGGCCACCCTGAGTGGGACCAACAGGCAACGTTCTGGCTTATGGACTATTATTGTGATTATGATCGAATGTGAAAAGCTGCTTTTCTCTGATAATCTGTTTTCTGTTTAATGTCCACCTGCTGTCTGTAAAGTACTTATGAGAAGTTGATGGAATAACACTAAGTTTATGAAACCATAAATGAATGAAGCTTACGTGGCCGAACGTGAAGCGTAATTTATCCTTAAGGAGACACAAACAGAAGCTGCACAAAGTTAATTCTTTAGTTGAAGCTGTTTGCCAGTCATTTAAAAAAAGTTCAGCACCACGGACAGCTCAGCTTCCAAAGCTCCAACCAGCGCTCTTCAAAGACTTTTTTAGAAAGTTAACTTTCATTATCAGGAACTGCTGTGCACCACCTGGTCTAGCGCACCACCTGAGGAGGAAAAAAATCCACCTTCCGGAACATCATAGCCGAGGTGGATCACTGCTTTTACTGCAAACGACTCTGGACTCAGTCGACTCGACAGTGGAGTTTCTAACGATCATTTGTTGTGAACAGATCCTGAAAATATGTTTAAGAACTCAATACAATAACTGGCAGTGAGCATTTCCTCAAGTGTTTGTTTGGAGTGATTATCTCCGCCAAGGAGGTTCTGTTTTCATCGGTGTGGGTTTGTTTGTTTGTTTGTTTGTCTGTGAACAGTTTCCTGTCTACAGTTTTTGAGAGATCAACATGAATTTTTTTTTTATGATGGGTAGGTGATCACCCAAGGATGTTCACATTAAATTTTGGTAAGAATCTACACACTGATGTCAAAAAATAAATAAAATAAAAAAATAGGGATTTTTTTGAATTTTGCTATCTCTTATAATGGCCGAAACCTTTAAAAAAAAATCTGTCAAAACTCATTGGATTTGAATGGAATTTGGTATGGATATGCAGGTTCAGACCCTCATTGGAAATCCCATTTAACATGTTCAGATGTGCGCATCTTGGCGACGTCTCAACAGATTGGGATGAATCTCGTCATACTTATGTGGGATGGTAATAGCTATAGAACAGCTAGTTCTGTCCAGATCCGGAAAGTCTTCTGGATCCAGTGGATCAAATTGTAAAAATTTCAGGTGCCGGTATGTAAGACGCTGTTGTAAGGTATTTAATAGAGACAGAAATGTCCAACCACTACCAAAATGTAGCTGGGAGAACGCTGATTCAGTAAGCTGTCAATGGATGTGCGCTATCTCCAATAGCTCAGCACTTGACTTGATGTCAGTATTTGTGTTTTATGCATCACTATAATGGAGAGTAGAAATTAAGGAGCAAAATGATTTTAATGTCCAGTGGTTTTTCACAATCGTATAAATCATATAAGCCAATCAAAGTTATTCTTCATGTTCACTAATTGATTTTGCACGTGACAAACGTTCAAACCTTGGCGGGGGTCTGCGCTCTGAGTGCCCTCGTTTAACTCGTAGCCTGAGTGATGCAGTGAGTTTGGAGGTGTGGAGACGACGCGCATTTCAGAGCGTTCTTCCTGCGCTCCATGTTGCACAGAAAGAAGTCCGCGTTCCCGCTTCAGGAACGTGGAGGTCGAAGCGTCGCGTCACAAACAGCCAGCAGACATCGTTGGTTTTGCACCACTTACTTTATTCCTTTCCTCGTCAAAAGAAATGCATGTTTTCCCAAAGCGACTACATACAAATGGAGCAGTGAAGCATTTTGCTGTTTAATAAGTCGGTTTGTGGTGCTGTGGACAGAAGTGCAGGTGGGTAAGACACCACAGCTTCCAAACCAAACCGTAACATTTAAACAAGGATGATCTACACTTTATACAACAAGGGGTTTTTTTGGGGGTTTTTTTTTTAAAAGCCACAAAACTAGCTTAACCTAAAATTGCTTGTAATTAATCCAGAACTCGAGCAGCGCACGTATCAGGAACAGATGGGTTTTTTCTTTTTCTTTTTGCATAGTTTCCTCATAAGGCACGTTGGCACGTGATAACCTACGAAAATCAAATCTGGTCCTGGAAGAACCGTCTTCTTTCATTTACATCCAGTGGATAAGAAAAGCAGATCAGGTCTCACGCCGGATTACTAGATCAGTAGCAGCACTCATCCAATAATCTACAGATTGTGCATTTTCATGCTCCGCCCACCCCTCACATGTATCAAACGTCGACACACGAGAAAATTGTGCAACGCGTTTTTAAGCAGTGAAAAGTGAATTAGAATCCAGTTTTGCTTCAGATCGGTCGTCAAGCGGCAACAAGGACGAGGATTTGGATGCACAAACCAAAAAGATCAATCAGTCACTTTAAAACTGTTGTGGTTTCATTCAAAATGTTCTTTTTTTTCACCTTTTTAACACTGATAGAGCTCCAGGTGACGTCAACAAATGTTCTTTTTTTTGTCCAATCAGGAGTAAAAAAATCTAAAGTTCTTTAATTTACAACGAGAAAACAGAAAAGCAGCAAATCGTCACATTTTCCTAAGCTGGTTAAAGGTTATTCAAGTGGACGAATGATTTAAGCGCTAATCGATAATGAAAATATTTTTGTTGGACTCAGATTGACAATTTTTTTTTTTTTTTCCAGTTCTAACGCTAACAGAGTGAAGGCGGTCCAGTGTCTCTTTCAGATGGGGATGTTTGGGGCAACGTTGTCCTCTTTAGCCCAACTGGTCCTCATATTGCTTCCGGAAGCAGTCTCCCGTAGGAAAGAAGTCCCAGCATCTCTCCTGGTACATCTTCCACACATAGGACTCCTGTAGGGGGGAAAAAATGAATCTGGTTTTGAGGACAGAACTATTTGGACAAAAACGATTGAGAGGAGTTCAGTCCTCCTCACACTGTCCCTGAACATGGCTTCTTTACTTTCATAAAGCATTTGATGTGGGTGACCGGGTTGTTCTGGGGGACCGCCTAAGAAGTCGTGGGTTTCCTTAGTAAGGTTTTGGACATCGTAGCCGACCTATACTCAGGTACGGAGAGTCCTGCGCAGAGTTTCTGACTTCCCGGTGAATTCTGGTGTTCATCACTGGTGTTCATCAGGGACATGTTCTGGTTCCTACACTGTTCTGTGCTTGGATGGTCGTGGAGTCCAGCGGCGAGGAAAGGTTTACTAACCTCGACTTTGCAGATGATGTGGTGATCTTTGTGGAATCGATGGATACCCTGATTACAGCACTCAAGAACCTGAGTGAGGGCTCAGAGTGTCTGGGTTTGCGATTGTCCTGGATCAAGACTAAGATCCAGGCTTTCCTCGACTTCCTGGACTTGGCCATCACAAATTGGTCTGTTTGTGGTTGAACTAGTAGATATATTCATGTCTCTGGGACTTCGGCCTTTAAGGTCAACAAACATTTAGGACGAGCTTGTGGAGTCATGAGGGCACTGGACAGATGTGTTTGGCAATACCGATACTTTTCAGGAGGACGAAAGTCCAAGTCTTTAGGGTCATGGTGCTTCCTGTCTTTTTGTATGGTTGGGAGACCTGGACTGTAATAGCTGACCCAAGGTGATGACTACATTTGTTTGTCTCTCTGCTGTATTGTGAGGGAATGTCAGCCACGACACTATGGCCTTATGGGTTTTCCTGAAGACAATCCAGCATCCAGGCCCATGAATGGCTACTTTCAGCCAATAAGGTTGGACCAGTGACCGCCGGTCTGTCTGGTTGGTGTCCATTTGGACCCAAAGCAGTTCCACGAGGTGGTGCTTCCAAACCTGACCCTGAACACGGCAAACTGAGACAGTTTGTTCCAACTCTGCTCTTGAGTGCTTTGTGGACACATCCCCAGGAATACCTAAGTGATGTTCAGCAAGGGGAGGGGCTCCCCGTCTCTCAAACATGAAAGGTCAGGATGCTTTGGGTCTTTCTTTTTTGTTTTTTTTTGAATCAGAGGACCTGCAACATTTCGCTTGCTAATTTTGACAAACGGTGAATGTGCACCAAACATAAAAATAACTATTCACAGGTGCAGGGCAACAAGTTCTCAAAAAAAAAAAAAAAGTCAGACAGCCCACGCGTTGCTGCTTCCTCCTGCTAAGAAGCACTTGTGCAACATTTCAACCCACTAGATGTGTTGCATAAGTGAAGCCTACTGGAAGAAAGAGTCAGCAAAAAGGTTACTGCGGATCCTTCACTGTTCCAAAGTACCACAGTCACGTACCTGACCCGTGTGTTCAGTCTCATCCTTGTTAATCAGGTACATCAGGAAGAACCTGCACAGAGCAGCAGATCAGAAATCACACCAGCAACCTCAGCGCCATGCTTCCGTTTTTAATCTTCTCTGCCGTCACTCACAGGTAGTTCGCCAGGTTGTGCTCTTGTAAGGTGTGAGTTTCAAAGCCGTGAGGCGTCCGATCAAAGTAGTCGCTCCCAATACCGCAGATGAAGCACTTTGTCTGAAAGAGAGAGAGAGAAGCTTGTGACCAGAAGGTCATAGGTTCAATTCTCCATATTGCATATACCTATGACCCAACGTAGGGGGCGCGGTACCCGGCTGGCATAGCTGATTTTTCGGGCTATAATGTCCATCTGCCATTTTGCAAATTGTGTTTAAGTGTTTTATTTCTCGCCAACTTCTACAAAATATAAGAGATAAAACCGAATGCACCTAATGCAGCTTTATATGTACGGAATATTAGCTTTTGTTTAAATAATATTACTCACACCATCATTCTAATAATTAAAGACTTCAAACTGAGACTGGCATAAGAACCGTTGGCAATAAGCAACAGGTAATACTTAATCTGGGTCTATGTATGATCTCTAACTTCTACACAACATTCACGCCCCAGCAGTTTGGGTTTTTTCCAACACTGGAATTGGTTCGGCTCGGGAGGCTGGAACAATCATGACGAGGGCAACTGCAGCTGCATTGATGGATAGAGAAAGTTCTTCTTCCTCTCTAATACTTTACTGCATGTCTAAACCATACAGTCCGGGGTGTGGATCTGCTGCTAATACATGGAGAAAAGACCAGGATTTTTTCAGATGTTAAAGGCGCGGTCACACTATGAGGTTTGGGTCGACGAAGTTGAATGTATTTGCACACGGCGGTGATCGGTAGCCTGCGCTAGCTGGCATCGATGTTTAGCCCCAGTGGCGGCGTTCTGCAGTGTTCGCTGATGAACAGTGACTGCGTACAAAATTTTCGACATGTTGAAAATTTTTTGGCATTTGCCGACGTACCGTAGGAGACTGTTAGACCGTAGATCGTCCTCACGTGCACGTTGCGCGCTGTAGCCCAGTTGCTGGCCCAGACGTCATAGTGTGACTGCGCCTTAACTGGCTTCAGGGATGTGACTCATGCTAATACTAACGCTCGTCTTAAAAAGCAGCATCTGCACTTAAAATGCACCAACATGAAACTGTCAGATTTAAAGCTGAACATCATGTTTGAAGTATGTCTGTAGCTCTCAGACCGTTTGTCTGAATGTCAGTAGAGTCGATGAGGGAAATCTGTTCGTGTCGAATCCACATTAGTTCATTAGCGCCCTGACACAAAACACTTTAATACCGACCACATAACCACGTTATCTGGAGTCCATATGGACAATATAAGCGTATGTGTTCCAAACCAGTTCTGGAATTTGCCCGTCAGCTGTCACTAAAATCAAAGCACTTGAAGACCGTTGACGGCATTGAAGAATTTTCTGTTGCTTGTTATCTGCAGTGAGCAACATTTAACGTTACGTGCAGCGTAACCCTACGGTCAGATTAGCGACAAATGAGGGCGATAAGCAGTTGGCGTTTGTCATTTGATGGGCGTTCCCGGGCGTGGCCAGCTCGTGGTTACTTGGCGTTAGTGTGCACAATGTTTAATGATAGATTATAAAGGACGGGGAAGCCCGACACTGTCACTATGAGCTTTTCCTCCGTGCCTGACTGCTTGACGGAACCAAAATTCGATTAATTTCTTTCAGTACGTGCGTCACGGTGACGCTCCTGTCTCGCTGGTTAGCGTGCTAACATCTTGTAAATCATCTCAGAGGTATTATCTGGTTACAAAGACAGGGTTGTTAGATTTAAGTGTTTATTTCTCGCTAACCTACATAATATGAGATAAAAATGTCAAACACGTTAGATTTATACAGAAATACAGCTGTGGCGGGGCGTATTCCGCCATCTTGGATTATATTTTTGAGTGTGATCAACCAACATCCGTCACGCTGCCTTCACTCGGATTGGCAGTTGCCGTGTTGGCATCCCTTTGATGTACGGCACGCAGTTTTATATACTGAACCGGAATATAAACGCACAAACCAAACATGCGGAACATGGCAAAAATATTATTTAGTCGTGTACTGAATGATTTGTTTTCCTCAAATCTGGTGGCCCAATTCCAGTTGACCACTCCCAGGGAGATGACTCACTGATTGAGTTATTCCGCCCATGAGCTGCATGGAGCGTGACAATGTGGCGGTCAGTTAGCGTGACCAATACACAGACAATCCTTCCACTGTGGACAATAAAAGGCCACCCCAAAGTGTGGACTTTTGTCACAATGCAACAGATGTCACGTCATGCAGGAGCGCGGCGTTGGCGTGCTAAAACGCAGGGATGACTGTTACAGCGGTGTCGGTACGACTGAATGCGTGTCGTTCAACCATCAGCCGGCATGTCGCCAATTAAACACTTTTGGGACGTTCTGGATCAGCGTGCGAGACGACGTGTTCCAGCTCCAGAAAACGTACGCCAGCTACGTGTAGCGCTCCAAGAGGAATACGATAACATTCCCCCGGCCACTGTCGACAATCAGGTGAACTCTATGCGCCGGAGATGCGCCGCTCTGCGTGATACCAGTGGTGGACGCACTCGGCACTGAGCGCTGTGAGCTCTGGCCACGGTTGACAATGAATGCTCGCCATAATATATATTAATGTTGTCAAAAAATGACTGCGTTTGTATTTTGGTTCAATGTACAGAGAAGAATATTTCTATGATTTTGCCGAGATTTGCAGTCAGGTGTACTTCCGCATTCAGAAAGCGAGCGTTAACACATGTACGCACGCAGCGTTCATTAGTTTTTCCAGTCGTGGCGCTGTCATATCCCTGAAACTTTCGCCATCATCCATGATGAAAGGAGTTTGGAGATAACGCACGTAACGGTATGGCGAAGCGACAGTGTTCACTGCGTGAAAGTGACCCGAAGTTCAGCTGACTGCTAAAACAAAATCCCGGATGTTGATGACGCAATGCGTTCTGGGAAATATGGAGGGGAAGGTGAATGAAGAGACGTTGTCTCGCTCTCGCTGCCATCATGAAGCTCCGGCGCCCTGACATCAGTGAGCGAGCAGAGGGTGAAAATTCAGATTTTTCTTTTTCTCCTCTTTGTTTTTCAGGGTGTGTGTGTGTGTGTGTGTGTGTGTGTTTTTCCCGCCTCGTCTATGCTGCTCAACACAGAATGGGGAAAAAAAAAGCTCCGTCCAGCTGGACCCACGTCTCACCTCCATGTCCTCCTTCACCTGCTCCTGCTGGTCTCTCAGCTCCCCAAAGGCATCGATGATCAAACCTGCAGGAGTTGACCGAGCGTCAGAGCAGTTTTTCCGTTTTGTTCTGGTCGTTTTAACCCGATGCGATTAGGCCAACGTGACGTACCCTGAATGATGGCCAACAGGATGACGATGACGAAGAAGAAGAAGGTGATGTCGAAGAGGATGCGGTACAGCTCGTAGGGGTCTCCAGCCGGGTCCTCCAACTCGTCTCCGATTCCTCCTCCGGCTCTCACGCCCACATACATGTGGAACAAGTAACACTGCATCGACACAAACGATCACAGCTGCTACGATCATGACAGAATTACATCAAGCTTTTTTGTTTCTGTGGTAACCAGAAGACAAAAAAAAAAAACTGCCTGAGGTTTCACCATCATGTGACTCAGAAATTAAAATGTTTCCATTGATCACAGTTCAGCTTTTATCTCACAAAATATACAAAACAGAAAACTTTGGGTAATACTTTCTTCTAACCATGGATGTGTTCGTTTCATGAGTAATTCTTGCAGAAATACTGCATAGTTACACAATCATGGACAGAAATTTGGACAATGGTACGGTTACATGTAAACGGCAGCAGGCTGAACGAGCGCTGCACGTCAGCGTGGAGGTCGCAGAGTCGATACGACAAAACGAACAACCAGCCACCGCCAACACCTGTTACATCACTTCCTGCTACTGTGACGGCTGCACAAACCAGAGGACAGAATCAGTCGTCAAGAAGGACAAAAATGAAAACTGTCTGCAACAACATTTAAATTTTCAACCACCTGCTCCAAGTTATCACCTCTGCCAAGGAGGTCATGTGGTCGCTATCAACCGTTTAATGCAAAAATTAATGAACTGATTTCAATAAAATTTGGTGGCACCAGGAAGAGCTCGTTAAATCAAAGGGTGGATCCCGCCTTTGATCCTTTAAACTGACCATTGATCCGGATCAGGGTTTGATATTAAGCATTTGGTGGTCGTCCAATAGACAAGTGGGACAACATTTTTACTTATCCTACAGAAAAAAAGTACTTTTCCTACACAGGCAGGAAAAATGAAGCACAGCCGAGTTCAACTGAGCACTAATGGCACGGCGTCCACAATTAATGAAATTTTATTCAGTTTGAACTGAGCACTAATGGCACGGCGTCCACAATTAATGAAATTTTATTCAGTTTGAATTAAAACTAGAAGCGGTGCGTAAAGCCCCGCAGGTGGGACATCCCAGGGTGGAAGAATCATGAATCAACCTTTTTTTTTTTCCCACAGAAACAAAACAATCCTTTTTTTTATTACTTAGTCAATATAAAATAACTCTCATATGAGCTAAACACCACGGGTCTATCATACGTAGTTCCTGAGATATTCAAAAAGAATGTTTCTCTAGCAACCATTGATTACCCTAGCAACCAAATCAACATTGCCTGGTAAGACCTTCCATATGAGCCAAACATCAACTCTCTATCAAGAGACTTGATGTCTCAAGAACTAAGTAGTTCCTGAGATATGCTTTGAAGAATCTAAAATGAATGAATGTAGGTAAGTATGAAAAACATGTTCTTCTGAAGAAAACCCTCCTCTCTACCACTCCATCATGAAGCTGCATCACTGATGACACAACAGACAAAAGCTGGATGCACAGTTTCTCCATACCACATCCACAGAAGCCTATAATTCTTTCAGAGTTGTCTGGGTGTCTTGGTGGCTTCCCTCACCAGTCTCCTTCCAGTATGCTCACTCAGTTTTTGAGAACTGCCTACTTGACACAGGTTTACCATACAGTACCAAACTGTTTGTAATTCTTAATGACTGACATAAATGAAGTCCAAGACATATTCAGTGACTTGGAAATGTCCATATGTCCATCCCCTGACTTGTCTCAAGAAAACTGGCTGTAAAAGTGATGATTTAATCCTTATATGTAGAATAAATCGCCCCCATCCCAACTTTTGTTGGAATGTGTTGCAGGCCTTAAGTTCAGGAATGGATGTATATTAACAAATGACGTTGACCACACAAAATATGAAATATTTTTGGTTCATACTGTCTGCAATGAAATAAAAGTCAAAGTAAATGTAAGAATCATTGTGGGGATTTTTTTTGTTTCGTTTTTAAATTAGCATTTTCCATATCGTCCCAACTTTTTCTGATTTGCTGTTGTAACAACAGCAGAGACAGTAGCTCAGTGGGACAGGAGTTGGACTACAATTCCTGGACACACTAACCTGCCTGTGTCCTCGGAAAAGACACACACACACGGTCATAAATGGGACTATAAAAAGATATTTTCTGGTCCGTCTATCTAATCTATGTTATCTATCTGCTAACAACAGCAGAGCAAGTAGCTCAGTGGGACTATCTTATCTATCGAGTAATAAGGCAACTAGACGATTGCAGTGCTTTGCCGCCGCCAGCTAATTTTTCGTCTCCACTTGACCATCATGTGGTGTCATTGACGTCAAAGCTCCGATGCATTTGTTAGCTGCAAGAGAGCAGAGGTCTATGCAGAAAACTACATGTCAGTATCTCACTAAGTTTCTGAGATGTGCGCATTACTGTATTTTAGAAGATGACCTCTGATTTGACCATGAACTTACATCTATGACCTTAACATGACCTGTGTTGCAAAAGCAAGTTCCATTCAGTTTATCCACCAAGTTTGATTGAAATTGCTCTGTGTTTTGAAGTTAACACGGTCAGTTAGCCTCTTTCAGCTTTGCGGCGAGGCTAATGAAGAAATATGACTATAAAATATTGGCTGTTACATGTCCACAGAACTTGTGCTATGTGGCCTCCAGCTTGTAATATGATCATACAGTATTTGACAAGACGATGTCAGTAGTCTTTAATAAGCTGTTCAAGTAATGAAGCTTTTATTGAAGCAGTTGACTGGGAGGCTCATTTGAAGCTTCAATGCTTAAATAACAGTTAAACATCACTTCATCTCTTCTTTGTTGCGCAACGTTCCTTAATAGGAAATATTTGCAACAAATTTCATCTTTTAGATTTTTACTTTAACATTTGTGGCGCCCCCTAGTGAACTACTGGTACCAAATTTGGCAGACATGTTTATCAGAGTTACTGTTGCAAAGATATGCAAGATTTCCCGTTTTGACTGCTATTTAAAGGACGTTTTCCTTTTAAAACTTGGGCAGCTTTTGACCTATCAAAATGATTTTCATAACTTTTTGCCTTGAGGGTTCACAGATTCTACGTGCAAAGTTTGGTTCAGAAAGGAGTCATGCCTTAGAGAGAGTTTGAAAAAAAAAAAAGTAGGTTTTTGCATGTGTTTGCAAAACAAAACAAAATTTTGCATAACAACGTAAAAACAGAAATGGGCGTCACATATGTCAGAAGATTCACCACAATACATTAAACGTGTGGATGTATGGATTTTGATTGTGCGATGTACTGTGTAAAGGTTTTGGGCCAAAACGAGTTTTCCTTGATTATAGCGCCGCCGGCTGGAGGATATATGTAATTTTTGTTATATGAGTGGATCTGTACCATTCCTGAACATTTCATTTGGATAGGTTGTATGGTGTGAGCCAAGCCCCCTTTTTAAATTCATATGCCAATAGGCCACGCCCCCTTTGTGTTAATCATGATGTCATTTTGGAAATCATCTCAAATTTCATGTAATTTCATTCAGCCAATTTTGAGATATGAACTTTTTGGATATGTGACGCCACCTCGTGTCCAATTGAAACAAAATCTAACAGGCACCCTCTCTGGAGCTTTAGACATCAGGGTCCCGAGTGTCGTAACTTACTGTTACGACGATAGGACAACACTTCCTGTGTTAAGTGTTTTTAGCAGGAACTTCTTCCTTTATACCTTGGGCAGTTTTTGGATGACCAAAATTGTTTTAATAACTTTTTGCCTTGAGGGTCCTTAGATTATATGTACAAAGTTTCACGTTGATCGGAGTCACGGTCTAGGAGGAGTCTGAAAAAGTATGTTTTGCAAATTTTGCGATTTTGCTCAAAAACGATCCAGACGGATATGGGCGTGGCCTATGTCAGAAGATTTAGATCAAGCCAATGAACGTGTGGATAGAAGATGCTTGAACGTGAGATGTACAGTTTGGGAGTTATCGGCCAAAACACAATGTTGCTGCTATAGTGCCCCCTACAGGTGGATTTGTTTTAATTTTTTGTATCTGAGGAATGTGCAGGGTTCTGAACCTGTTACCTGCAGTATCACATTTAGTGGAGGGAAGGGGGACAAAAAAAATAAAAAATTGACTGGAAATGATAGCGTTCCCAGTCCTGCTGCTGCTGGGAATGGCGCTGCTCCCAGCTCCCTCGTGCTTGGAGCCCTAATTAGTTCTTGGCCAATTTGGACAATGCGATAGAGTACTATTGTCCGAACAGGTTTTCTGCTGGTCCTGGACAGTGGATAAGTGTTACTATCGAACCCTGCTGATCACAGGAACAAAAGAGAGATCAGGATCCCAGGATCATCTGTGGATCCACTTTGATCCACATCATGAATCTGGTGCACAAAAATGTATTTTCAGACCAGAATGGACTTGGGGGTCAGAATTTGGTTTGGGGCCTAATTTAAATTCAAGTGGAGGCTTCGAGTGCTTCTGCTATTAAATATGTAAGAAAGTCGTGGCGCCAAAGATCACCTCGACGTGCTGCGTCGCACGTTTTGCTCAGTTTATTTTCACAACACGAAGCAGATCTTCAGCCGCCGGCTCCAGCAGGCTAAAAGCTGCTGCTGCGGTCGACTACAATCGTGCTGTTTCCTGTTTGCTGATGCTCTCTACCTCATGCTCAAAGTTTGCACAAGCCGTCCTTTGGAGACGATCGCCAAAAGGATTGTTGGGACTGTTGACAGCTCGTATATCCCGATAATCATTCCCAAACAAAATCTGCCGGACTGTCTCTGCCAGAGAGGCTGTCGTCACGGAGCGTCCCAGATTCATCATTTCTCTGCAAAAGTAGGTTGCTTTTTTTTTGTTGCACAGACTATGAACCACTCCTGATGTCCATCCATCCATTTTCGAAACCCGCTTATTCCAGTTAAGGGTCACGGGGTGTTTATATTTCAACAACAACCTGAGGATAAGTGTGCAAAAAATATTCATATTACTGAAATGTATAACAAAAATAATGTCGCACAAACATTCAGATGTTCTGTACTTGGAGTGTTTCTGATTGGATTTTGAGCAGCTTTTAGTTTATTAATGCGACGCGGTGAGATCAGACAAAATGTCAGCGCCGTGACCTCAGCATGAATAAACCTGCAGCAGTCTTTCATGAGAATCGTGCTGCTGTATCTAAAAGTGAAGATTGTGAAGCAGAAATCTTGTTTAGAGTAGGGCTGCCCAATTTGAGGTCTGCGGGCCACATTTGGCCCACACTCCCTTAGCTTTGGCCCACCACGTTGAAGCTTTCTGCAAGTACATTGTGATTTTAGAGCAACATATGCTGCCTTCAAGGCGACATCTTTTCCAGGGATGTCCATGCATTTTTCAACACATTCTGCACACATTACAAAGGCATGGTTGCAGAAGAAGGGGTACGGGTACTGGACTGGCCTGCCTGCAGTCCTGACCTGTCCCCAAAAGAGAATATGTGGAGAATTTTGAAATGAAAAATGCAACGATAAGGACCCTGTACTGTTGCACACATTAAGACAAGTTTGCAGGAAGAATGGGACAAAATAACACCTGAAACGCTTCATCTCTTGGTATCCTCAATGTCAAAACATCTTTTAAGTGTTGTGAGAAGGAATGGCAACATTACAAAGTGGTAAATGCTTTAGAGTTACAACTTTTTTTTGGAATGTTTTGCAGGTTTTAAATGCATGAATGGATGTATATTAACAAAATGAAGTTGGACCTGAAATACCTCGGGTTCATACTGTCTGCAATGAAATAAAAGTCAAAGTAAATGTCAGACTCACTGCTTTTTTTTTTTTTTTTTTTTTTTTTTTTCTTTTCCTCCCA
>OMMV01228085.1:0-14820 GCA_900302635.1 Chatrabus melanurus | reverse complement strand
AAAAATCTGTCTTCACATATTTCTTGGCCCAATCTTGACGTTTGAACTTGTGAGTCTTCTTCAGTGGTGAGCACTGAACACCTTGTACTTCTGGATACTCCAGGTAGGTTGCAGTTCTGAAATATGGTGGCACTGGAGGATAATGGGCTTCTGGTCATGTCATTTTAATTCGTCTCAAATCTTTTGCAGTTAATTTGCATCTTTTTTTCTCCTCGTTTCTTGCGACCCTGTTGATTATTTGCAACAAAACGTTTGATTGTTCGATGATCACGCCTCAATAGCTTAGCTATTTCAAGACTGTTGCATCCCTCTGAAAGGCATTTTACAAGTTTTGACTTTTCGGTGTCTGTTAAATCTCTTTTGGCCCATTTTGGCTGAGGTAAAAACCCTGCCTAATAATTATGCACACCTTGATATAGGGTGTTAATCACTTTAGGCCACACCCTCCCTCATTACACAAATACATATCACCTTAGAATGCTTAAACCCAATCAGCATTCATGTATATAGGTTTATAGAGTTGGAAAATACGCATAGAAATAATAAGGTCAGAATACTCACTTGCCTAATAATTGTGCATGCAGTGTACAACTCAAGAACAGGAAGGCCAGATTAGATTTTTGCCAGAAAATATCTACAAAAGCCTGCCCAGTTCTGGAATAAGATTCTTTGGATCGATGAAACCAAGATTAACATGTACCAGAACAACAAGAGAACAACACTGAGAAGGAAAGGAAGAGCTCATGATCCTAAGTATACCACATCATCCATCAAGCATGGTTGATGCAGTGTTATGGCATGGGCACATATTGCTGCTAATGGAACTGGGTCACTGGTGTTTATTGAAGATGTGACTGCTGATGGAAGTAGCATCACGAATACTGAAATGTATGGGGATATACTATCTCCTCAGATTCAGCGAAATGCTGCCAAACTGATAGCACAGCGCTGTGCAGTGCAGATGGATAATGGCCCAAAACATAATGCAAAAGTGCCCCAACAGCTTCTCAAGGCAAATAAACGGGATATTCTTTAATGGCCAAATCAGTCACCTGACCTCAATCCAATAGAGCATCTTTTTCACTTACTGGACACAAAACTGAAAACAGAAAGACCCACAAACAAACAGCAATTGAAGGGTGCTGCAGTAATTGCCTGGCAAGTTATGTTAAAGTAAGAAACTCAGCATTTGGAGATGTCCATGGGTTCCAGACTCTAGGCAGTCATTGACTGCAAAGGAGTTTCATCCAGTTGTCAATAATAATCTTCATATTTGTCATCATGTTAGTTCATCCAATTACTCTTGATCCAGAATATCCCACAGGTGCTCAATCGGGTTCAGATCTGTTGAGAACGCAGGCCATTCAAGACATTGAACATTATTCTGCCTCAGATAGTCCCTACGAATCCTGCGACATGCGGTCTGGCATTATCCTGCTGCAGAGTCGGCCGGTTTTGTGTCATGAGTGGGACAACAACTGGTGCCAGAATCTCATCATGGTAACTCGCCGCATTTAGGTTTCCATCGATCACAACCAGTTCCGTTCTGTGTCGGCTGCTGATTCCTGCCCAAACCATCACTGATGGTCCACCCCAGCGGTCACGCTGCATAACATTGCAATCAGCATAACATTCCCCTCGTCTTCGCCATACGCGCCTTCTACTGTCAGAGACGCTCAACTTGAAACGTGACTCGTCTGAAAACACCCTGTTCCATCTGAGAGCGTTCCAGCTCAGATGTGCGGTTGTCCGTGCCAGGCAGGCCCGGCAACAAGCAGGTGTCAACGCCAATCGACGATGGGGACGTCGGTTCAGCAGGCTGGCCTCTCATAGCTGATTGCGAACTGTTTGGGCACTGATTTGGTTATGGTGATGACCTCTGGTCTCAGCAGCGACTGTAGCAGGACGAAAATAATCGCGAAGATGTTGCAGACGGATGTGTCGGTCCTGCTGAGGCGTGGTGACACGTGGTCTGGGAGCACGTGGTCGGTCGCTCGTGGTGCCAGTCTCATTATATCGTCTCCATAGACGGGAGATTCCAGCAACCATCATATCAATGGCTTGGTCCCTCTGATTTTGTTGCAGCTGTGGTATGGTCATGTGTCGTTGAAAGGCAACGAAAACTGGTAATTAAGACCAGCATAGTTGTCTCTATTTAATGACCAATTTTGAGATGAGCTGAGCAATTTTCTCAACCTGTGTCAGCCACAGCAACTTTAGTTGGTGCTCAATCAAGCGGAACGAGACATAACTTTTGAAAACTAACAGAAATTTCACGTGTTCTTTATAGACACTAAATCCACCATGCATTTTATGGGAAATATATTGAATATTTACACAGTTAGAGTGTTGCGTTGGAAGTTTTGTTCAGTATATATATATAGGCCTGCATGTTTCTTACCAGACTGAATGTCCAGGGCTTGTGGATTGTAGACAGCCAGAGGACGGTTCTGCCGACTCATCTTCTTGGACTGCCTTGTGGGAGCAGAAAATACTGAGGCGGCAGGTGAAAGAGGACAGGACTCTGGAGCATCTGCAAAGATCTGAACACAGTGCGAGAAAGTCAAGCACGGCCGATACTCAAAGAGCATTCAGCAGTAGCATGTCCTCAAATGACCTCACTTAGTGAAATGGTTTTGAAACTCACAGGCTTTATATAGAGGCAGATGAATGGGAAAAGCTGTTTGCAGCCACAGCATGTGTTCCTAAAGAAAGCAACTCATTCACTGGGCTTACAGAACTGCATAAGAAACTTTTTATTCGTGCAAAATAAGTAAGAGAAGCTCCACATGCAATGCAGTCGCATTCCATCCTGAAATATGGATATAACTTAAGGTGAAATGTCTCAAAGCATCTGACCCACTATCTAGAGGGCTGCAGGGTAAAATAAACAGGGTTTGCATTTGAGGAGGGCCGGCCAGCTGGTGCAGCCTGTTTACACCGAGCCATGTTTACATATAAACTTCAGATGTGGAGTTAAAAGAGAATAGGGCTGCAGAGGAAGTCTCAGAGCGTCAGAAAGGCTCACAGAAGAGAAGAGGAGGGAGGTAGGGAAGGGAGGAGAAAAAGTGGCAAGAGAAAGTGAGACGGAGTGAGAAAAAGAGCGGCAGACAGAGAGGAAGGTGCATGAGAGGAAAAGTTTGCAGGAGAACAGCAGATAGAAAAAGTGAGAAATCTGATATGGCTGAGAGTTTCTGCCTGCCTCCCCCTCGCCTCTCTCTGCAGATGGAGGTGAATGTAAAACAGAGTCTACTGTTGGCATCTGGGGGTATCAACAGTCTGGAGCGGGATTCAGCTGTGAGGAAAGTTAATGCCTGTCTGTCTGCTCAACTTTTCCCCTGCTTTAACACGCTGTACTTTCCAAAACGCTCCTCCTGCATTATAACACCACATCCTTTATCACCTGGACAGGGCTGGATACCTCAGGGTAATCTCAGCCACTAGCCATATACAGTGTTGTTTCATCACATTTGTATACATCTTTGGTTCTGTAGTTCTCACTGCCCGTTTGAAAATCGTTAGCCGAAGGGAAGTATTATTTTGAACACGTATCTCCCATTTCTTGAAACGGGGAAAATATATGAAAATCTCTTAGTTTCATCTGATTCCACGCAGCGCGTTGTGCTGCTCCAAACAGATTAGAAAACTAATCTCAACCCTTTTTCTCCTTTGACATGGAGAATTATCCCTCTTTGAGGATTGACACCGATTAATGACGTTCTAGGGAGATTACATGATCGCATGAACTACATGTTATAAAACAACCTAAATAAATGTATTTAGGCAGGAAAAGGACCTTCCAGAAATAATAAAATAGATATGAAACAGTGTACAGTCTAATCAACAGACTGAAAATGAGGAGAATATCATGTGTCTAATCCTGGTAAAAGCACTTGGAGCTCCCCCTATTGGCCGGATTTAAATATGAAAATTACACTGCTCCGACTCCTTTGTACCCTAAAGTGGTTGATGGTTACACTCTACCAAATTAAATGTGGCACATGTCTCTTTAACAGTTTTTTTTTTACTGACCACACACAAAAAAGATGTCTCATTTAAGATCTTGCATTTTTATTGCTAAAGCATTTCAAGATGGCACACAGTGAGAAATGACTTAAAGACAGATTACAGATCATTTAAAATGAGCAATAACAATTCTGGTGTCAAATATAATAGTGCACTTCTGTTAACAGAAACTGAAAAAACAAAACTGAGGACAAAAACAGCCAATTACTAGGGGTGTAACAATTAACCAATAAGAAAATAGATTCTAAAGTAAAAGATACAGTACGACGACATCGATACACGGACCCCTGAATGGATCGAAATTTACTATGAACAGATCCATGGCTTAATTTTAACGTTATAAATCTGTTAAGCTTGTTTCTTTGCTACTTCCGCATCTTCAAACTCTCGTAAAAGTTCAAAGGTCAATGCGAGGCTCTCGCAAGACTGGTCACAGGAACGTTAACTTTGCCTGTGAGGTAAAAACAAAATCAATATGTCCGATAGTAGTCGGCAGTATAACGGATAAATGTACTTGTTTGAACTTTACGTTCGGTTCACAATTTGTTAATCATTTTCCTCCCAAATCATCTTTACTTGCACTCATGGTGCCATTCCTTATTGAATGTTCCTCTTGCTACCAGATCCTACTTAGTCTGCACGTTAGGCTAGGCTCTGTTTATTCCAGCTCTTAATTGCTTTTACCGATAACGGTGATTGAAACCCTACCCTTCCCTGGGGTTGGGAGGTGGACCACAGATCTTTTACATATGTGTCAGGGAAGGGTGATTGATGGGGAGAACCGTGCACATTCCAGGAATCCCCTCCCCTTAGAGACAATCGGAAAAACAGGTTTTTCTCCATAACCATCACTGTTGCACTGATGCTGATATCCAAGTCCCATTTACTTGTACTGGACGCTGCTAGGGAGTTGAGTGTGGGCATTGTTACAGAGGCAAGTAAAGAGGACCTGGGAGGAAGAGACATTGCAAACTAAATTTTCACTGGGAGACAAAGGATTAATACTGTCATACCAGTTCAGAGTGGGAAAGTTATACTCTT
The DNA here is from genome assembly GCA_900302635.1 of Chatrabus melanurus. Lineage (NCBI taxonomy): Eukaryota > Metazoa > Chordata > Actinopteri > Batrachoidiformes > Batrachoididae > Chatrabus > Chatrabus melanurus. The sequence continues at coordinate 9,753 of OMMV01228085.1, read as the reverse complement.
TATAGTATGCTCACAACGGCTGCCTTCTTTTTCTGGGCTTCTTTTATGGTGTGTTTTCTGCTACTGTATGTGGTGCTGCCCCCAGTGGTGAACAAAAGGCGAGTAAAGGTAGCACCAACATGTTGGAGCACAGTAGTAAAAATCCCAAAGAAGGTTCCTGGTTTTTCATGAAACATGTATTTGAAGGTAAGCAATGTCACTTTTGGCTTATTCTTATTCATCATGGAAAATGAATGTCTACATTAAACAAAGAATTGTGTCGGACTGCATCGTATCGCACCAAATTGAATCGTTCCATAAGAAAAAGTATCACTCCTGAATTGTATCGTAGCCCGTGTATCTAGATATGCATCGGATCGTTTTATAAGGGAGAAATGCACACCCATAGTGACATTACAAAAGAACAGCAAGCGAGTTCTGACTATATTCTCTTCTCACAGACAGTAGTAATCAATGCTGTGAGAAGACATTTGCATGCTTCAGAAGTTGTCATAATTAATATTTATGATGGCACAGTTAACACTGTACTTCGTATCTGATAGATCCGAGTCATGATTGTTACCTTCTCGTGGTGCTCAATTAGAATCTCCACCACAATGTTCTGGAACTTGAGGTCCATGATGGCAGCGACTGTCTCCTCCTGTGGTCTCATTAATGTGGGTCCAAAAACAACACCCAGGTTAGCCACTGTCATCAGATTCTGTTTATTGTGAGCCGCCACACTAAGGAAGAGAAAGACACAAACGTTCAAACATGCACTGCTCCAATCTAACCACATCAACAAAAACTCAAGTCAAGAGGCAGTGAAATGCATGTAAATGAGATTCGGAAACACCACTCCTAATCACTGATTATTTTTGTTGCCTGGGCTGATAAAAGAAAAAATGTAGAGGAGTGGGTGAGTGAGTGAGTAAGTGGGTTAGTCCAACGCTGCCAGCTAAATGCCATCTTCTCATATCTCACCAAGTTAAAAGAACATATGAAGACAAACCCTACTGTTGCTGGTGAACTTTGAGGCTCCAGATCAATCAAAAGAGCAACTTTGTTTCCCCTATGTAATATACCACAAACATATTGCCACCTGCTGGATGGTTAGTGGAGATGCCTACCTTCACAAGCATCAGTTAAGTAATGGACGGTTAGAAGATGCTCAATAAACTGTCGAAAATGATGAATATCTGTGGTTAAAACCAAGCCCCAACCTCCGGTTCTATTAAAAGAAGCAAACACGAAAGCGGCAAATCGTACAGCTCCTTGAGTGGCCACTTGAGGCTGCCTCCAAAAGGAAGTTACTCCCTGCAGACCCCCATGAAAAAGTACCTGTTAAAATACCTGTTACAAAAAAACAGGTTTTGGTTTGTATCGCTAGTTTCCCCCTTCATGGCCACTGTACGGAGGTGAATTAAAATTTTTAAAAAACCCTCATAATTATAAAGTTAGGAATAATTAGGGGTAGGGTCACTGAGTGACAGCTCGTGTGTGCCGATGAGCCAACTCCAGAGCCCCGGTAGCAGAGACCGCTAGCGGTGGCTGTCAGCTGTTATGGACCGTCTGTGTCTGTCCCTTCTGAGCATTTTATTACAAATATCTGAGACAATATGGCTGGCACGGGCAGCACTGCTGCCTCACAGCGAGAAGGTCCCAGGTTCGCTTCCGACCCGGTCCTTTCTGTGTGGAGTTTGCATGTTCTCCCCGTCTTTGCGTGGGTTCCCTCTGGGTGCTCCGGCTTCCTCCCACTGCCAAAGACATGCAAGTTAGGTGAATTGGTTTCTCTAAATTGACCGTATGTGTGAGTGGGAGTGTGAATGTGTTTGTCTAAATGTGGCCCTGCGACAGACTGGTGGTCTGCCCAGGGTGAATCCCGCCTTTTGCCTAATGACCGTTGGGATAGGCTCCAACACCTCCCCCCGACCCTTAATTGGAATAAGCGGGTTCAGAAAATGAAAGAATGAATGAATGAATATGGTTGGCTGTGCTGTTAATTGTACTTAATAGACCATCAAAGAAGTCTGTGCTCCACTATTTCCAACGAGTAAAACTTTCGTATTATTTGATTTGTATTTTAGCACCGATCCCACTAATTGGCAGGCACCAATAGCTTGGTGACGTTAGCTACACTAATAGTGCCACGGTTATCGAGGCAATAAGCTGGTCATAATTTTTAATGCCCGCACACTAGCCACACATCATGAAAACCACCACAAAGTCTGCAAAAATATGTGCTAATAAAACCAAGGATAGCCTGTTAGCTTTTCCTTGTTTGGTAACTTTGAGATGGGGGGCGTGTTAGAGCTTCATTCACCCTGCCCAGGTCACATTGGTTTCACCCATACTCCACCTTTTTACCCATTTATGGGTTGGCTGGAAGTTAGGCGGAGTCAGGCACTGCCAAGATGGTGACATCTAGAGACGCTCCATTTGTGCTTCAAACCCACTCTTCAGAAAACCTATGGGTGACGCCACGGAGGGTTTGTCCAGTATATATACAGTCTATTGTCAAAACCCAAAACAAACAAAACCAAAAACACAAGTATCAGAAATGAGCCACTTAAAGAAAAAAAAAAAACCAACAGAATATCAGAATTAGGCATCAGACCCTGTTGTGTAAATGTGGGCAAAGACATCTTTTGACTTCCCACACATACAACTTTAGTTTGCCCTTTCAAATCCGAGTCAGTGCTCTGAAATACATTACACTGTCCCGTATACACAGTTTGTCTTAAATACTACCAATCCCCGACAACAACATGAAATCAATAATGAACACTACAGTGGCCTTTGACTTTTTGAAGGTTACAAACACGCTGCAAATAAAGACTCTCTCATGTACTCCAGTTACAACTTTTGGCAGGCCAATACTTCTGCTGGAAACTATTACAATCATGTTTACAACACTGCAATCGGCGGTGGTCGTTCTACATTTTAAGATGCTGCGATTAGTGTTTTTACTAAATGTTTGTGGCATTTTCTTCAAAATTGGGACACTAATAGTACAGGAAAGTATGACAGGAGGTGAAAAAACTTCTATCTGTAGAAAAAGTTATCCCGACAGGTGAAGAGATTTCACACTAGAAATATGATGATGTGCGGTTCATCTGCAGAGAGACAGTTAAAATAGCTTCAAAGGATGCCTTTGAAGACAAAAACATTGGTGACAACTCAAATTTATAACATCTCTGCAACCATTTCAGATAGGAGTGTGAAATTCTGGCTTTGCTTCTTTTCCCTGCAGGACATGCACGCACGCCAACTTCAGAAAAATATTCCCTTGAGTCTGGAGAATTTCACGCTGGATAATCCAAATTCAATTTCAATAGCGCTGCCTTTTTACCAGAGCAGGTTCCTATGAAATAAGATCCACCAGACTTTCACTGCCTCGGGGAAGAGGGATTATTTACTTATCTTCAATTTGCTCATATTTAGTTTATAAAAAGCTTGCAGAGGTAAAACCTTGTAATGTTAGTGAGCATGATTTCTTAAATCTTTCTATCGAATCTCACAAATGGAGTGATGCACAAAAGTGGTCCAGCCAGGGGTGCGCACAGTAATCTCGAGAGCGGTTTTAATTTGAGTGGCTCATTGTATTTTATTTCACTGGTGGGCTGCAGAACAGCATGCCGGACAGGTACGAGAAGATACACAGTCCTTCCTCTAAATGTATAGTAAAATGACCCATGAAAGGCATTAAAGAAATATTAAGATGGTAGAAAAATCCAGCAGCCAGTGAGTAGACTGAGAAGAGATGGACTGACAGCAGGGAAGGGGGAGTAAAGAGAGTGGGAGTGAGGCAGATAGAGAGAGAAATAGCATGTGGAGTGAGAAGGAAGAGACAGACAGGAAGAGCAGAATGCGAGAACCGAGAGGGAGGGAAAGGAGAGATTGGGTGAACTATGACCAAGAACATACGAACACTCACTTGGCCAGATGCTTCATAACCAGCCCCAGGACTTGTCGATTCTTCTCTGGTAGTTTGTGGACCAGACAGTGGATGGCTTGGATACGAGACTCTGGACTACCGCCCTCTGCTCAAACGCAGAACAAGTTATGCATCGCATTAGTCCAGAGGAATCTGTCCATTCTTCATATGGCCAGATGTAAACACAACACAAACTTTATGCAGTGCCAAATTATCAGGGAGAAATTGTGGGGGGAAAAAAGGGTTTAGCTGAAGTTTCCCTGTTCACAATGTTCATAAAGTACTATAACTCAGTGGAAGATTGGAACCTACTACTACTACTTTAAGTTACATATCAACTATGTTGGCACATTCACGAAAATTTATAAAATGAGCTCAGGACCCACCGGTACAATCATCCCTCTATGTTCCACAAATATAAAGGGTTAGGTGTTAGAGGATGATAAATTCCAGTTTAAATAAGTGAAGCAGAGGTGTGATGGTGATATATGGACTCAAACGTCCTGGAATTTGGCAGCAGGAACCACTATGCTGGCGGAGGAGATAGCTTTTTCACTACTGCTGCTACCGTATAAAAGGGTTGTGTTAAAAACCCCAAGATCATTTCTTAAACATTTCCTCACACATGGGCATCTGATCGCCCACACGCAGACACAGACACACAAAATATCATTACTATGGGAACGACAAGGATTTAAACAGGAAAAAAAAAAAAAAAAAAAATCTTCTTATGCTGTCATCCGTCAAAAAAATATTCATTGCTAATCCATTTCTCCGCACTCGTTACAAGGGCATGGCAAACGCCTGATAAAAATGTCAACCTGATCCAATTATAGCAGTTGTTGTAATAAGATTCGAGTTTGGCTGGTGTTAAAAACATTTCATACCGAATTGATGCCATGTGCTTGAAAAAACAAACAAAAAAACAAAGAAAAAAATAAAATAAATAAAAACCAGTCCGAGGTCACTGGACCAATTGAGGGCATGTAAATTACAGCATCTTTTATTTTAAGACGCTTTCTGTAGCCAACCAAGCCTTTAATTGCCCAGATGCCACTTATTAGAAGCAATAAATTTAAAACGATACCCAATGTGAAGATGGGAAAAGATATAGAGGAAAAAAAAAAAAACATGTTCATATATGAATACAGGCAGCAAACTCAGACAAGATTATAGCATTGCTAATAAATGCCCAATACACGGTCTCGAAGTATAAACATTTTTTCACTCACAACCACATTTTGTGTTCTGACCGCCTTTCACAACCCAAACTTTTTAAAATATTGAAATTTCATATCAACTTAATACACTTTCTTTTTTTTTCTTTTTTTTTTTTTTTTAAAGAAGAGCTCTATATGAAAATCATATTGCAGAATCAGTGGATGTTCTGATTATAGCATTTAAAAAGCTGCGTGAGGAACATGGTGCTTCTGGGTTTGATTGCTCTGGAATATGACTAAGATCAAGGCTTACAATGACTTCCTGGTCTCAGCCATTGAGATAAAGAGATGCCTAGAAAGAGCTCATGGAGCCATGAGGTCACTGGATGGACGTTTTTGCCGATGCTGATACCTTTGTAGGACAACAAAGATCCAAATCTTTAGGGTCCTTCCTGTCTTACTGTATGGTTGTGAGACTTAGATGCTCACCAGTGACCTAAGGCGATGGCCGGGTGCCTTTGGTACTAGGTATCTTTGGAGGAGCCTTGGGTACCTCTGGAATGACTTTGTGTCAGAAGAATGGCTACTTAGGGAGACTCAGATGAGGAGTATCAGTTGTGTTGTGAGGAAACATCAGCTATGACATTTTGGCCATGCAGTGTGTATCTCTGGGCATGATCCAACATGCAGGTGCCTCAGTGTTGAGGATCCCAGCGACTGGAGAAGGTCAAGGGAACAGTCATATTTCACCTGGCTGTGGCAGATACATGGTTACTTTCGAGACGTAGGAATGGACCGGATGTCAGCTTGGGTGGTTGCCATCCAGGGCCCAAGATGGTTCCATGGTATAGTGGATATGGTGACACGCAGCACAAGCACTTCCAAACGATCCTCCATGATCAATATTTGGTGATTGGTATTAAAGTCTGAGATATGGCCATTAGCCATAAACGTGCTTCAGTGTTTTGCAGATATGAGTGATCCTCACCTATTAAGATTCATGTGCAACTTAAAATTATTTTTGGTGTTGCCGTAATTGATATTCGTGTCTGATGAGGAGCAAATATGTTTCAAGCAAGACAAACAGGCATTTATGACAAACCAAGGAGCTGCTGCCATTTAATACCAAAAATACCCAGATGATAAAATGATCCAAGACAGCTTTTGAAATATCATGTCAGGCAACACAACTTAATTGTAAATTTTCCTGCTTTACCTGATAAAAATGTTTAATACTGGCTGATGCAATGTATGTATGCACTGTTTTGATGCGTTCTAAACCAGTAATAAATAATGGAACTTAAAAAAATTGCCAAACTTACTTGCAGGGCTGATGAACTCTTTGTAAAGTCCATAAGTCATCAGTGGCTCAGGAAGGCTCCTTCAGACAGATAGGAAAAGAAAGACAGAGGGGTGTGGGGGAGGGCAGGGTGGATGGAGAAGGAGAGTTAAAGTGAGCAAGGGGGGACAGAAATAGCCAGCGCGCACTTTTATAGGGTCTGTGCACAGCAGTGATTAATGTGGCCAAGCTAGGGGATGAAATTAGATGGTACACGTGTTGAGATAACCAAGTTCATCTGAAGGTACTTTCACACTGCAGCTGGCTAGAGGCCAAAGGCACTTAGCCTCAAAAGAAACTGAAGAGACTGACCCTGCTTTACTCCAAAAGGCCAAAAACAAAGTACAAGTAATGCTGGCCATCATTTTATTCTTAAAAAAAAAAGTGTGTCAGCTTAACAAAAAAAAGACCCAACCTGAAAAGGACCCAAGATTTAATTGACCCAAACTGAAATAGAACCATAATGCAGTCAATCTGAATAGCACAATGCATAAAAAGATAACTACATTTAAAAAAATAAATAAATAAAAAATAGAAACTTAAGATCTTTAACTGAACCAGATTTCATGTTAAAACAGTGACCAGTGAGGTTTATTAACACAGTGAGAAAAACCAGTATATTTTCATGATAGCACAAAAATATGATTGATTGAAATCAAGGCTTTGAACCGGTGCAATGAACGGAAACCATAAACAATTCATATATCGCTAGGAACAAAACGAAACCAGAAACTTTACATATAGATTTTAATGTTCCAGAATAGAAACATTTTTTAAATAATAGTAATCAGTTAATAAGGTCATTTTTTTTTTGTTCTTTTACTACAAATTCAAAGATTTTTCTGCTTGCAATAACTTGGTGCCGAATTCACTTCCTGTCTTGCTCTGAATGCGCACATCTTTGAATGGCGGAGAGAAATTTACCAGCAGTAGGCGATTAAAGTAAAATGTGGTGTGGTCTCCATGTTTATAACCAGAGGAGGTAAATATTGTGCTATGTACCTTATAAATGTTGGTGTTAGACATCAACTTCTTCAGTGGTTGATGGACAGGCTAACATGTAAAGAGAAGTAATGTCGGAAACAGAACGATGTGCCCAGCACATCCTAGTTTGTTAACTGCAGCATTAGCAATAGACTATAGAGTAAAATATAGCCTATAATCAATAGACCTTTTTATAACAGCTGAAAGTTACATATTATGTCACACAACCTTACATTGGCCATTAACAGGTATTTCATTTGGTTTGAACCGGTTAGTGAAGGATAATTTTAAGGTGGTACCCAAAACTGGAAACATTAAAATACCAATTTTGATCGGAACATACTGATTGGGAAAAATATATAAATAAATAAAAACAGGTTTGAAGGCCTGGTTGTTTTAAAATTGTAGTTTTCTAAAATCAATTCTTAAAATTCACAAATCTGTTTTTTAATATATTAGTGTTCTCAGTGTACTTGTACACTTGTTGAGAAAAAAAAAATTCTCTTTCTTGTGCAATAAATTTTTTATTTTTTATTTATTTTTTTAATAGAATACACTTTGCAATAACCTTTCAGAGTTATACAGTACTGGCATTTAATTTTATCCAAAACTTTAAGGATCGAATCGGGACTGCTTCAATCAATTTTGAACTGGGAGACGAACGGCAAAATCTACCCACAAACTACTACTTTTGACTGACAGTAGTTACTGACTTTTCAGTGTTCACAATTAGATTTGTTTTTTAAATATACTAGAAAAAAATAGGTGGCAAAGTTTTAATCACAATTCTTTGCTTTTTCAATTTGATTTTGAAATGCATTTCCCTCTATCCCTCATTCCCATTAGAAAGGAGGCTAGAATGAATGATTAATGAGTACAACATAAATAGCATATAAATCTGAACAGCATTCTTGCAATGCATGGAAATTTTGAAACCTAAGGAAGAATAACTTAATGAACCATTTGCAGTGTGTCAGTACAATTTTCTTTTGATTACACCTACTGTACTGTTCCATCAAGAAAAATGGCAAAATGTCAATTTGTGTTGCAGTAAAAACAACTTTGCTTTCATTTAAATAAGCAAAGCCAAGTCAATTTGCTGGTAACAGCCTGTATTTTTTTTTTTTAAACAATATGCATTTAAATGGAAGACGGGAGCTTTTTGCAGCCATACAGCTTAATCTTTGAACTTCACCCACACTATATGTGAGAGGAGATGGTGAAAAAGGGAAAAAGGCATACAGAACGTCATGTGACCTTGCTAGGAGGAAATTATGTAAATGAATTTTACATAATTAACTGTGCTGCCAGAGCCTATAAAGGATGCAAGTCAACAGACAAGCTTTACAATATTCATTAAGAGTTAAAAAAAACCCAAAAACAAACAAAAGAGATAAATAATCTTTACTTTAACCACTGGGATTGTCTTAGGTAAGAAATGGGATTTTCACAGATGCAGAGTAGCTCCAAGTAATACATTTGGTGTCTTGAGGAATCAAAACAATAAATTAGATCTCTTAAAATTCACCGTGCAAGAGTCCAGCTATAAAACTGCACCAGGCTAAATTTAAATTAGTCATATTATGCAAAATTGTTTTTTAATAATGTTGGCATTTCATGTTAAACATTGTGAAAGGACCACAGTTCTGTGTTTGCACATAAAACTCATCTGGTATAAGCACAATTTAGGCCTTAAATTACTCTTTTTAAACTTCTGTGACATATGTCGCTGAAGTCCATAAAGGAACTCCTGTTTGCTCTGACACACACCCACTGATCCAATCAGTGCTCTGTGGGACACACCCACACAGTCTGTGGAAGAGCTACAGTCTGCTGCCCCCTCTCAAAAGGGAGAGTGGGGGCCCACCCACCCATTTAAAGCTTCCATTTAAAGTAACAGGCACAGAAACTTGACAATGGAAGTTTTACAGATGTATCACCTCAATGCCTGCAGGGTATTTTTAGCTACAAATTACAATATCCCTTTTTGAAATAGTGGGCGATGTATATATTAGCTTGCTGAAAAAGTGTTTTCACAACACCTGTAAGGACCACAAAACAAAATTGTACAATTGTAATCATTTTATGATGAAAACACGACATCCCACTGCGTGAAAAATACCATCAGTGCCAACCACAGACTGTATACACACACACACACATATACATACATACACGTGTATATATATATGCACACACACATACACACTGGACAAACCCTCCTTGACATCACCCATAGGTTTACTGAACAGCTGGTTTGAACCTGAAATGAGGCGGTTCCTAATGTCACCATCTTGGCAATGCCTGACACCGCCCAACTTCTGGTCAACCCGTAAATGGGTAAAGAGGTGGAG
>OMMV01228072.1:0-10278 GCA_900302635.1 Chatrabus melanurus | reverse complement strand
AGAAACAAAGGTCAAAAGGTCAGTAACAACTAAATAAGCAGAAAATAAAACAGAACTTAACTGTGAGGTCAGAGGTCAGTGTCCAGAGGCTGAGGAGAGGTGATGAGAATGAGACGGGACCAGGAGCCAGGAAAAGACAGAACAAGGATCGTACCACCAGGGCGAAAGGAACAAACTGATAAACAGGATGACAACTAATTCAAATACTAAAACACTGAAAACTAATAACTGAACAAAACGAGGAAGCAGGAAACACGACGCCACACACGAAACACCAACTGAACTGAATGATCTAGCAAGGAACCTACGGCTGTGAGCAACTTAAATAATGAACAGATAACGAGTTAGACATGACCCAGGTGCTGTAATTAGGAGTGGGATCAGGTGTGCAGTGAGAGATACACTACAAAAGCACAGAGACACGTGTCAGACACTGTGAACAATTACTAAGTGCAGACCAAACTCAGGACAGAACAACAAGAGGTAAACTAGAAATACTTAATGCATAAATTAACTAAATGTGACTGAGAAAAACTAGAAGAGAACTCAGGACTGGAGAAAACATAAAAATAATACAAGGTGATCAGTATCTAAACACAGAACACACAGGGCACAGGACAAATGACAGGACACAACACCCCCCATGATTGATGTAAATGAAGTCCACGACTGTCACGGTCGGTGTCTGATCCTCTGCCTCCCTCTAGTATCCTTTCCTGGTTTTGGTTTATTTTTAGTTTTCAGTGGTTTTGCCCGACTTCCTGTTTTATTTTGAAACCCTAGTTTCCAGTGTGTGTTTGTTTTGCTTTCTTCTTGTGTCTTTCCCCAGCTGTTTCCAACTCCCTGATTGCCCACACCTGTGTCTCATTTTGTTAATTACTTCTCAGTGTATTTAAGCCCCAGTGTTCCTCTTAGTCCTGGCCAGAATGTAGCCCCAGGGTTCCTCTTAGTCCTGGCCAGAATGTTGTGCTTTTTTTTTTGTTGCCTTTTTCACACCATATTTTCCAGTGTTTCCAGTGTCCCTTTGATTGCCTTCCTTGTTGCCAGACCTTTATTATCTCGTTGTGATTTTTGCCTGCTGGACTTTGATACCTTCGCTGTTCATGGCCCTTTTGTGTACATACCCTGCCAGTCACCATTTATTCTCCTGCCTGCTCCTTCACAGACACTGTTGCCTTTCTGGCCTGCCAACCTGTGTACCGACCTCAGCCTGTTTTCCGGTAATCTAATAAAGACTGTGTTTTTCCGCATACCATCTGTGGTTTTCTGCGTTGGGGTTCTCAGCCATTCTCCACCCCTTTTGACAACGACATTTTCAGTGACTTGCAAATATTCATGTATCAAGGTCTGGCGTTCGATTCCCACCATGCCCAGTTCCTTTCTGTGTGGAGTTTGCATGTTCTCCATGTGTCTGCGTGGGTTTCCTCCGGGCAATCCAGTTTCCTCCCACCATCAAAACATGCACATTAGGGTCTGCTCCTTTCTCCATCCTTGACCAAGGCAGCGTCTCTACATCTGAAGTTGGTCCCCGGATGCCGGACTGTGGCTGCCCACTGCTCCTAATGGTTGGATTGTGTTTAACTATAATTCGGATGGGTTAAATGCAGAGGACAAATTTCATTGTATATATATATGTATGTACAATGACAATAAAGATTCTTCTAAAAAAAAAAAAAAAAAAAATCTGGCTGTAAATGTGTTGATTTAATACTCATATTTAGAATAAATTTCCCCTCTCCCAACTTTTTTGGAATGTGTTGCAGACCTTAAATGCAGGAATGCATGTACACTGCATGCAAAATTATTAGGCATGTGAGTATTTTGACCTTATCATTATTTCTATGCATATTTTCCAACTCAAAGCTACATAAACCTGAATGCTTATTGGATTTAAACACCCTATATCTAGGTGTGCATAATTATTCGACAGCTTTTTTACCGCAGACAAACTGAGCCAAAAAAAAAGATTTAACAGTGAAAAGTCAAAAATGGTAAAATGCCTTTCAGAGGGATGCAACACTTGAAACAGTTAAGCTATTGAGGCGTGATCACCAAACAATCAAACGTTTTGTTGCAAATAGTCAAATGGGTTGCAAGAAACGTGGATTAAAAAAAGAGACAAATTAACTGCAAAAGACTTGAGAAGAATTAAACGTGATGCTACCAAGAACCCAGTATCCTTCACGCCACCATATTCCAGAACTGCAACCTACCTGGAGTGTCCCGTGACTGGATCACGAATGGACACACAGCACCACTTTGAGTCAAATGCCAGCAAGGTGGAGTTGGGATACTGGTATGGGCTGCTATTATTAAGGATGAGCTAGTTGGACCGTTTTGGGTTGAAGATGGGCTTAAAACCAACTTGCAAACCTCCTGCCAGTTGTTAGAAGATACTTTCTTCAAGCAGTAGTCCAGGAAAAAGTCTGCATCCTTGAAGAAGGCCATGATTTTCATGCAGGACAATGCTCCATCACATGCATCCAAGTACTCCACTGCTTGGCTAGCCAGCAAAGACCTCAAAAATAATATAATAATGACATGGCCCCCTTTCTCACCTGACTTACACCCTATTGAGAACTTGTGGGCTCTTCTTAAATGTGAGATTTACAGTGAGGGAAAACAATACACCTCTTTGAACAGCATTTGGGAGGCTGTGGTTGCTGCTGCACCAAAAGTTGATCATCAACAGATCAAGAAACTGACAGACTCCATGGATGGAAGGCTCATGGCAGTTTTTGAAAAAAATGGGTGGTTTACATATATGGTCAATATATATACTGAATATTTTTGAAATTTCAGAAGTGGTTATTTATTAATTAGTTGTTTATGTGTTATACTTACTCTAATAAATGAAAATAAATAAGTGTGGTGAGAAAATTGTAGTTTTTCATTTAGTTGCCCAATAATTGTGCACACAAATATATATTCCCCAGGAAAGCCCAAATTCACTTTTCCTTTGTTAAACTCTCAGGTTTGAAGTTTATTAACAATTTGGATTGCCTGAGAGCACTGTATTTATTCAACAATAAAATTAATCATCAGAAATACAACTTGCCTAACAATTGTGCACGCAGTGCATTCAATTTCAACTTATTTTCAGTTTAAGCTAGAAAACTAGAAACCACAGAGAGAAACATGATGCCCACTACGTGAGCACATTCTGGACAAAATGTACGACAGAACAGGAAACTAAAACTGGAATTAAACAATAGATAAAATGTGCGGCTGGGGATTGTGCCAAAACCTTTCATTGGTTGTATTAATTAGTGACGCAAAGTTGAAACATTGCTCTGGAGTTTTTGAAAACCTGTTTCAAACACTGTTCCAGAATCTGTATCAAAAGGAAGACATCACTATATGGGCAAATATAAGATCAAATATACAACAGAATGTGAAACTGAAACCGGAATTAAACAATACATAGAATGCGTGGCTGGTGACAGTGCCAAAACTTTTCATCGGTTCTATAACTTAATGACACTAACTCTAAATACTGCTGTGGAGTATTTCAAAACCTATTTCAAACATTGTTCCGGAGTCCATATCAAAAGGAAGACATCAGGACTTCTGCTGAATGGGGCGTCAGTACGTCACCAACTGATTCAAAAGAAATGCTTTGAAATGCTGCTGTTGATTTGGTGTTGAAACATTAAAATGCAAGTGAATGAATAAGAATCACACTGTTTTTGAATTTCATAATTAAAGGCTACAGTCAGCACAGGGTCTGTGTGTGTACTAGCATGTAGGTTGCTTGTTAACAAGAAAGAAGACAATGTCAATGACATAACACAGGTCAGGGCACCAACATGGATCAAATGGTGATTTAGTTTTCAGTGGCACTGTAAAACCACATGGTCAAGGAGAAGAATCGATAAGCAGTTTGTAACTCTAGCTGACATATTGGCCCACTTCACAGTGATGTGTGATCAGACTTAAAGCTGATTAGCGCTGCAGGCAGATGGCCTTCAGCGCCTCCAATTACAGCTGAAGGGAGTGAGCTGGCCGACGTGCATGTGACAAAAGTCTTCTTAACAACCTCCCAGCTGTGTGACACAAACGGTACATGTGATCCAGTCAAGTTTATTTCTGAATCAATTTGAAGAAAAGCGTCTGTGACAGTACTTTACAAACAGCAAACCGAAAAATAAAACAAGGACACCGTATCACAGATGAGACGCACAGAGTTCTGCACCATATGCCTCTTAATCGGCAGTCGGGGGCACACAATCTAATCGCGCGCGTGAGTCAATCAGTGAAAAAATGACTGATTATGTGAGTGAATTACGTTGGGATTCCACGAGGGCATCGAAAAACAAATGATAATAAAAGAAGAAGCGATAAAAATGAGTAGAACATGTGCAGTGTAAAATGAACAGATGGGAGCAGAGCCTCTGTGTTGGCTCCCTGCATGATGAAATCACATTGTAGTCCACTGGAGAAAAAAGTAAATGACAGACTCCAGGCAAGTAGATAAAAGGGAAGGAAAGCCGAGTGGTTGATGCTGCTGAGGGAGGAGACGCAGTGGTGGAGGGCAGTCGCACGCACTCCTGAAGTGCTTCTTGGCACGCCTCAGTGGTAAGAGCTGGCAACTCGGAGCGCTCCGCTGCATTGACATTTTTGTCATCGACAGGCTGGACGACATTGTCCATAATAGCAGACTGCAAACAGTTTTCTCTGGCGCATCGTCCCTCTGGCAGTGTGAGCATCCCTTCAGAAATGAGTATCCACTGAATTGATTCTTCACCCCTCCACCACACCTGTCACAAGAATTCATGGAGTCTTGTGGCAGCAGCTTGAAAAACACATTGGAATATTTTGGTACAGAGGTGTTTTGGTTATACAGCCTGTTTTGATCCAGTTTCTTCTTAAATTGTGTTAAATCCAACTTGCCGCCACATCTGAAAATAAACCTTATGGGATGTACTAACTGCAGTAGAAATTTCATGCTTGTATCATAAAATGCACAATTGTTATGGCTATCCACTGTACTAATCAAATTTGTTGGAAATTGGCTCAAGCACCTCAGAGGAGTATGGGAACAAACAAACACACAAAAAAAAAAAAGTTTCTCAAATTATAGTATGATTGTAAATGAGAATCTCTGCTTAACCAATTTGAGGTGATGATAAAGTTTGGGTATGATGATTTCAGAGCGGCTCTGGAGGAAAAGATGATCCCATTGCTTTTCAGAAGGATTGCTTAGCAAACTTCAGCTGAAAAAAAGGAATATTCATTTTTTTAAACAATACAGAAAACAATAGTTTTACTTTATGGATTAATAGCATTCATTCATCCATTCATTTTCTGAGCCCGCTTACTCCTGTTAATGGTCCTGGGGGTGCTGGAGCCTATCCCAGTGGTCACTATGTGAGAGGCGGGGTACACCCTGGACAGGCCGCCAGTCTATCACAGGGCTGACACATGTAGACAACTCCATTCACACTCCCACTCACACCTATGGTCAATTTAGAGTCAGCAATTCACCTAACCTGCATGTCTTTGGAAGTGGGAGGAAGCCGGAGCACCCGAAGGGAACCCACGCAAACACTGGGAAAACATGCAAACTCCAAACAGAAAGGACCAGTTTGGAAGTGAATCTGGGACCTTCTCGCTGTGAGGCAGTAGTGCTACCCACTAAGCCACCGTGCTGCCCTGATTGATGAAATTCCATTAATAATTAACAATTTTATATTACCTCACAAGCTATCCTCATTAGTTACTAGTTTGTATATGGAGATGACTGGCACAATATACTCTGGACCCAGGTTCGCTTCGCTTCCAACCTGGTCCTTTCTGTGTGGAGTTTGCATGTTCTCCCCGTGTTTGCGTGGGTTCCCTCCGGGTGCTCCGGCTTCCTCCCACTTCCAAAGACATGCAGGTTTGGTGAATCTGTGACTCTAAATTGACCGTAGGTGTGAGTGAGAGTGTGAATGTGTTTGTCTGTCTATATGTGACCCTGCAATGGACTGGCGGCCTGTCCAGGGTGTACCCTGCCTCTTGCCCAATGACTGGTGGGATAGGCTCCAGCACCCCTGTGACCCTTAATTGGAGTAAGCGGGTATAGAAAATGAATGAATGAATGAATAAACTATAATGTTTCAGTTCATAGGCTTTAGAATGTCTGCCATTTCCACCAAACCTCAGTGGAATAAAAAGATTCACCCGATAAGCAGGTCTTTTTCTCTGTCCATTAAGTTTTAACTCAATCAGTTGTATTGTGTATGTCAGCAGGCATACCTGTCTTTAAAAAAAAAAAAAGAAGATAGCCTGCTCACTCATTGAACCCATGAACACAAAATGGACAAGTGAAAACTGTTCTTGTTCTTTCTGATACAGCAGCTCACCAATGTATTTTTATGCCCCCAGCACAGTTGTGTCTGCAATGATAAGCAGCTTCTATCTTCCTCGAGGAGGCAAAGTGCCTCTCTATCCAGCTATTAGTAGTTATTCCAAACCAGGTAGGTCTGAAGTGAATATTTTTAGGAGTATATTATGTAAGGGGCCAATAAAAAAAATAAACAAAACAACAACCATGAAGAATCTCAGATTAGAAAATGACAAATTTCTAATTTAGACTTTGCATGCTGTTGTAAAGCAGTCGTTACATCTGTCAAACCTTTAGGGCTGCAGTTTAATGGCGGAGGCAAAATGGACTTCCACAGAGGGCACACATCCATTTGGGGCCTGTCTGAGTGCACTATGCTATTTAAACAGGGAAATATTGTCACAAAGCCAGACATTTTATACATTTTATGAGTTTAACATGTTTATTATTCATGGGTGCTTTATTGTTAATCATGCCAATCAGAGTCCTTCCCTGTCCTTCCTTTTAAATGGCACCAGGCACACAGCTCTGTGGTATCGACAAAGCATACGTAAGTGAAAGGATTTCTGGCTCGTGAAATGTTGAACTACAGGCTGTGGAACAGAGAAGGATTTTCAGAAAAAGAAGACATGAAATGTCAGCTACAGTTTGCCAGAAGGCACATGGGAGACAGGAGCCTCGATTTGATCTGTTTGCTTTTGTGAAAATCTGTCTCTATGCCACTCCACCATGTAATTGCACAACTGGTGATTCCACACCAAACGTTAAACTGTGCACAGTTTCTCCAATCACAGCCACATAAGGCCGCTAACTACTTCATAATTGTCTGGGTGTCTTAGTGGCTTCCCTCATGAGTCTCCTTCTTGCACGGTCACTCGGTTTTTGAATACTGCCTACTCCAGATGGATTTACCATACGGTACCATAGTGTCTGTATTTCTTCATAATTGATGTAAATGAAGTCCAAGACATATTTACTTAATTACATACATAATTACTTATGGGCTTTGTCAATGGTGGGACTGTGTATACAATTGGCTGCAATTCCAAAATGCTTGATGCAATATTTTATGTTAAGACCCTTGAATTTATTTTATGTTAAGACCCTTGAATTAAAGGTAAAAGTCCACACTACAAGCACACACAAAAGTCACTGTCCAACTACCTATGGACCTGAATGTATGATGCATGACGAAATGGATTTTTAAGATGATTGATACATATTTCTTACTTTTTAAAATCTCACAGAAACACCATTACTTGCTAAATTTGCCATAATCCAATTTTCCAGCAGCTTGTTCCATTGACACATAAAGTGTCCTTCAGTCACTGATCAGTTTACTGAACAAAAGGGCTCTGACAAAGTGTTACTGTTTGTTGCCTCCAAATGAAAACTGGCATGGCAGCTTGACTGAAGCAGGGTTCAGGGAAGTGGTAGCCCAAAGGTTAGAGAAGCACACTCGTGACCATTGGTCACTGACCGCACAAATTGTCTCGGTCAGGAAGGTGTAAGAAAGACTCTAGTCCTATTAATCCCCAATGGCTCCAGCAGAGCTACTCAGTGACCAACTGATCGGACTGCCATTGCTCTGGGCAGCTTCCAGATGTGTGTGAGTGTCTATGTGTGTGGAACCTGCAAAAGCATGCTATGCGCAAAAAAAAAGAAGACCATTCCTTTCAGTGCAACCCCTCCAGGTTAACCGTGGTTTAAAGCATCCTTGACCTGCGTATGTGAATTCCAGACTTCCTAACAAATTACATTGTTTGCATATATATATATGACGATTAGCCTTGCTACTGCTAATGTTGATTCAGGTGAACTTCATTTGCTATCTTAATTAGAAGTGGTTAATGTTGGTTTATCCTGTTTTCTGATCTGTCGAAGTCAGTGTTTCTCAACTCAGGTCTTAAGGGGCCTTCAGAATTGCACGTTTTCCATCTGCTCTACCCACAGCTAATTGACTCAGTCAGGTGTGTTCAGCCAATTAACAGCTGGAAGACAACAGACATTCCTAATCAGGTAGAATAATCAGATAATTAATCATAGAGAATTAGGTGAGGGTAAAGTAGGTAGAGACGAAAAATGTGCAGGGCTGAGGGTCTGTGAAGAACAGACTGAAGGAACACTGAGTATTCTCTGTATTCAAAATCATTTATGGAGGGCAATTTCACACCAGAGCAGTTTATTCTGATTAGAACTCCAATACCCCGAGGTTTGCATACTCCAGGGGGTAATCATACCCCAAATGCATACTTCATTTGGTGTGCGATTGCCCCATTTGGTGTGGTTTGTTTGGTATTGTTTTATTGGGTAGATGTAAAAACATCTGGTGTGCAATGAATCAATGGGACAGAGGCCCTTTAGAGAAAGTAATTATTAGGGCTGCGCGATCCAACATTTCAGATTGGTCTCGGTCGGATATTGGCCAAAATTACTAGATCGGATATCGGAAATAAAAAAAAACTAAATATGATCTGATCCAAGTCTTCTATTGTGCATCTGAATCATGTTGTGGGCTGTGCATGTTTTCTTTTCGGGGAGTGGAATATTTATTTCACAGTTTGAGTTAATGTTCTGTTGGATGATGAGGTTAGCAAAGTACATCCAACCAAATGTATTTATTAACAGATTAGTTGTTTGAAAATAGGCAAAACAGAATCAGATTGGGGTTTGTATCAGCAGATACTTTAGGTTCCAGTATCTGTATCGTGTCGGGCATGAAAAATTGGCATCATGACCTTCCCCAGTAGTAATCTGGTCCCAGTCAAACTCCAGCTCATGTTTGGTGAGAATGCAAAGCAGAGAATACACTGTGAAGCGGTGAAAAAAAGGTTAAAGAAGTGGCCTTGTAACCATCGAGTCATAAATTGGATCCCCTTTCTGTACAGATAAAATCAGAGCAAGGGAGGTGAAAGTACAGTACTTATCTCAGCTTCGTTTTCACCGCTAAGGTTCCCTTGAAAAAGGTCGTTAATCCCCAAGCAGTGTCAGTGTGCACCTGAGCGCCTTGCATGGCAGGTCCTGACATTGCTGTGTGAATGGGTGAATGTGAAGCATCACTCTAATGCACTTTGAGCAGCTGTTGAGATTGAAAAGCGTGATAGAATTGCAATCCATTTACTATTAAAAATGTACCATCCATCAGCTGATCATGGAATATGTCAAGGAAACGACTGGCACCATGAATGTGCCCCAGCGCTGAGTGCAGGGATTTTTCTTCATATTTCAGAGGAAGAAAAGCAGGTTGAACTGATGCATGTTACTCTGTGTGTTGTAGCAGTTCATTAATAAAACACGATTCCAGTGTGGCAACCAAACTACATTTAACTGTGATGCACCAAAATGTGTACTTTTCACTTTGGTGGCATTCGTAAGTCACAGGCCAACAAGATATATCAAAAAGTAATCAACACAACTGCAGGTCGAAGCAATAATTACAGTATTCAGTATGAAGCCTTGACACTGAAGCATTAAACAATTAATTATCTCCGCCAAGGAGGTTATGTTTTTGCCGGCGTTTGTCTGTTTGTTTGTCTGTTTGTCCACAACATAACTCAAAAAGTTATGGACCAATTTTGATGAAATTTTCAGGGTAAGTGGGAAATGGCCCAAGGACCAATCGATTAGATTTTGGTGGTGATCCGGATTATTATTATTATTATTATTTTGTTTTTTTTTCTCACAAACTCAGCCTTTTTTGAGGCCCTTCTCACGCACGAAAACTCGTGAAATTTTGCACAGACATCAGAACTAGTGGTCAGCTGTTACACACAGAGGATTGGACCCGGGTGTGGCCCAGGGACTCCATAGCGCCCCCTAGGACATAGAGTTAAGTGGTCGGCATATAGTTTCAGCTACACACATTCCAAATTTGGTGTGTGTAGGGCTCACCAAGACGAACAACATTTGTATATACATTGCATTAGCCACGCCCAACAGGAAGTGAGGGA
>OMMV01228067.1:0-10982 GCA_900302635.1 Chatrabus melanurus | reverse complement strand
AAAACTTAAAAACAATTCAATATCAAAACAAAACTTCGGTCTCCAGTGGGCTATTAACTCACTCTGCGCTCTGAACAGTGCAAATAAACCATTTCAACTTCAAATTAAATTTGTAAGTTCATTACAAAAAAACAACAGCAAGCAGAATGACTAAAAACCAAACGATGAAATATGTGTACATATACTAGAATCTTTGGGGATGACAGACAAATGAGTGTGATGTCAGCGGTAGGGTTTTTATAATAAATCACAGTGTCGTCTTCACAGTATAATAGTTGCAGGAGTCTGCAACCGTAACTATCAAAAGAGTTGTTTTTGCTCTCTCTCCCACCAAATAAAATTCATCTGGAGCCGCCAAATATATATATGCCCTTTAAAATGAATGAATGAAGAGAACACAGCTTATAAAGTTTAACTCTCTCTCTAGTTTTTTGTTTCCATAGTATGTTGTATTTATGAAATTACAGAACTACTCTAAAGAAAAGTGTTAACATTTTATTGCTTTCTTTATTTGTTAGACCAAAGGAAAACACCAAACTCTAATAAAGAGGGAAAAAATAGACTGGCATGCATTGAAATAAATTGAAACAGTCACTGTGCCTCCAGCCCAGGAAGTGGCTTTTTTGACGTACAATCCAAATGAATGAACTATTTGAGTCCTCCCCATATTTTTGGAAAATGAATAAAATAAGAGGTAGCCCACTTCAAAATAAATGAAACATATAGCTGCAGCCTAATAACTAAAAGTAACCATAAAAATAGGCCAGTTTGTATTTTTATTGTGACTAAAGTGATGTCATCCTTTTCTGTCTGTCATTCTCTTCTTTTTATTGTGTTTTAACACTGCTGTCTGTCACCTGACCTCCCGTTAGAGAAAATAATAATAATAATAAAAAAAAAAACAGATTAAATCTTTGCTAAATCACTTATAAAAAAGGTTACTGCACAGAAAATTGTGTGTGAGGGGAAACGAGAGTGCTGCGCTGAAATGATTGACATCCATGTAAGAGCCATAGTATGAGAATTTAAGTTAATTTAAATATGATGCAAAATTCATAATTCATAATTTCAAGTCATTTAATGTAACTATAAGAGAGAAATAATATTAAAAACCAATTCATGCTGGATGTATATTAAATGCGCTCCCTTCCACAAAACTTGCATACAGTAGCTTTAATTCACGCCCTGTTCAGTTCGCAGTTGAGTGAAGCACAGAGCTACGGGAGCACATATAGCTTTTTTTGTTTTGTTTTGTTTTTTTTAACATCGTGTGACAGACTAATTTGAACTTTATTTTTTCATTAAACATTTTTAAACTAGATTACATCTCCTGTCATTCGCGTCAGATTGAAGTTACTGTGCCGGCAGCTCAGAAAATGGCTTTTTTAACATACAATCCAAATGAATGAATACTTGTTTTTTTCTGGCCTGGCGCGGGTTCTTCCAAGTCGCCGACTGGCGATATGTTTTGTGAATAAAATGAAGGCGAAAAGCTAAGCTGGTCGCCACATAGAGGGCTTTGAAAGAGATTTTAATGCGTCATTCCGCGTGTCGCGGCTCCAATACTTCAGGGAGCCTCTGCAGGTGGGGGCGGCTCCGTCGCCGCGGTCTGTAAAGAACTGATTCTCAAAAACACGGAACAAAGTGCGTTCCGTACTCGATCAATACGGAACACGTCTTTTATGCTTCAAATACGGAACAACTCCGTATTTTACGGAACGGTTGGCAACTCTAGCTACAACATATTAAAATTTCAGCTCTTTTGGTGTTTTTAGGGTATAAGAGCCCAAAAAAACCAAGCCAAAGCTAAATTCATATAATAAAAGTTAGCTGTTATTGGTAGCTTCAGCTTCAGGTTTTAGCGGTATATTGATTTAGCACAGTTAACTTTCAGAGTTGGCCGAGGTTGCCGGGGAAAGGGAAGTCTGGGGCTCTTTGCTAAAGCTGCTACCCCCGCAACCCGATTCCGGATAAGCGGTTGAAGATGGATGGATGGACAGTTAACTTTTCAGTTAGCAGATTAGCAGAAGCTAACTCTTAGGTTAGCTCTTCCCACCGCTGGTTAGACCGAGTAAAAATCTAACTTAAATAATTTGGGTTATGATTAAATTTTCTGTTTGTTTTCCTTTTAAGCCATCAGTGTGTTGCAGAAACGGACTGATCAAACATTGACCTATGAAGATTCAACATACACGATCATTTCTGTTGATCAGACTCCATGGGAGCTGCTGCCTCAGAACGCTACCGGTGATGAAGCGGACGTTCCCTCTTCTTTGCCTTCAGCCGCAGAATGTGTACGCATTATTTCTGTGCTAGGTGTGTAATTTAATTTTGAAAAAAAGAAACTAAATTAAAACATTGCATCTTTTATCCAGGCTGAAGTCGAAGTCAAGGAACAAAGTGGTGCCTCTCTTGTAGACGGTGAGAAGACATGTGAGGTCTCAGTCCCTGCAAGCCACTTCTGGTATGTGAACCAGGTCTACAGGCAGGAAATGAGACGTATAGAGGAGGAGAATGGAGTTCAAATTGTGCCGGAAACAAAGGTGTCCTTCAAAGCAAACCAAGGAGGAAATCCGAACAAAGCTAGCAATGACTTCACAAGTCTTGTCCAGAGGTGCTTAGGCGAATCCAACTATGATTGGTTTCCTCTCAAGTCTCTAAGTCCAATTAAGTGGAAGGACACTCTGAAAATCATCCAGGGACATGAGGCTAAGTTTTTGCTTTCAGTGACCCCTGAAGAAATCGCCATATGTGGACCAAAGCAAACTCGAGATCCCTTGAGTAAGATCTTAAATTCGACACAGAAAACCTTAACGCAGAACAGTTTGGCTGAAGAGTCTGCGTGGGCGTCCCAAAACAGACCACAGATTGGCATGAACATCGAAGACCCTCTTGTTCATGATGGATTATCGATGGACGAGAGACATTGGAAGCGGATAACTGGTTCCTTAAGGCGGGAACTTGACACCATCGAAGCAAAGTACGGTGTGAATTTGAAAGAGTCGGGCATCACTCAGGGTAAAATCACCATTAAGATTAGCCGTGCAGGAGGTCTAGGAGCTGCCTCCATGAAGAGCCACGCTGTGAGAGCGCTTCTTCATCTCTACCAGAAGAGCCTGATGTCAAACCAGAGCTTCACCAACCTGGATCCCGACCAGCACAAAGGTGCTGCGGAAAAGCCCAAAGAGTCCAATTCCGAAGACGATGTTGGAGTTGGTGCCAGTGGGACGAGTAGTCCACAAGTGAGCTGGTTCAGTGGAGAGTCACAATCCGACATGAACAAGACTGAAACGCCCACGGGAGGCGGAGCTACAGCAGGAGAAAGCAAGGAAGAAACGTGCCCTATATGCCTTGAGCCATTTACCGATAAGAAACAGCTCAAATGTACACATGAATTTTGTCATCGTTGTTTGACAAGCGCCATCGAAAGCATGGGACAGGTGTGTCCCGTATGTAGATCCGTCTTTGGTAAGATACAGGGAGACCAGCCTGATGGAAACATGTCTTGGAACATAAGTCTCTCACCCCTCCCTGGATTCCCCAGCTGCAGCACAATCGTCATCAACTATTCTTTTCCAGATGGAACACAGACGGTAAAAATATTAAACATTCAAACACACTTTGTCTGTGTGTGGTCACGTCTAAGTATTGCTGTCTCTTTGCAGAAGAAACACCCTAACCCTGGAAAGAGATACAGTGGTACCGTGAGAACGGCGTATCTCCCAGACAACAAAGAGGGCCACGAAGTGCTGCAGCTGTTAAAGAGAGCGTTTGACCAGAAGATGATATTTACTGTTGGGACGTCCAGAACCACAGGGGCAGAAGACCAGGTGACCTGGAACGACGTTCACCACAAGACCAACACCGGAGGAGGACCAGCAGGGTGAGATAGCTGGTTTTAGTTTTAAAGGGGAAGTTGAACATTTTTAAACCTGGGCTCTGTTTTTACACGTTGTGGGGTTCATCTTTTCACTCGGGACAAAAATGAATTTAATCGGCATAGTACTGATTTACAGTGAACACACCATCACGGTCTAACCGGTTATATAACGTAATGGCACAGAACAAGCTAAAAGCACTTCAGTAAACCACTTTACTTTTTGTCGAAAATGTCATTAGAAGTGTCTGGTAGCATGTGGACGGTCCCTACGGAGGTAACTGTGCATGTTTACAGCACTAAAGTTAAATCAACTGTTCGAAGAGTGATTATACAGTTAGCCGCTTACCTTAGCCTCACAGCCGCGCGGCGTCATTCTGTAAGGCCACGCACCTCATCTGCACTCGACTTGGAATGACTGGACAGCAGCACCACTGCATTTTTTAAATCTTGTCCCGCACATTAGCTTATATAGCCGGTGAGCCTGTGGCGATGTTTGCGATCTAAATCAATACTGCGCCGATTAAATTCATTTTTGTCGCGAGTGAAAAGATGAACCCCACAACTTGTAAGAATAGAGCCCAGGTTGAAAAATGTCAAGCTTCCCCTTTAATACACATTAAAAAGGATTTGAATAAAATCAACCACTCTGCCGTATTAAACGCTCATATTCCCCCAGTTTTGGATATCCGGATCACGACTATCTGAAGAGAGTGAAGGACGAGCTGAAGGCCAAAGGGGTCGAGTGAAGACTATTCGAAGTGGGTTGTGATAGCAAATTTTCACCCACGTGAAGACATTTAAAAATTTGAATTTATTATTTCATGCAGTTAGTGGTGTAGAAATTAGATGGTGGTGTGTGAATATAGTCGATTAGGGTCGTTTGTGGGGAAACGGGATAATATGTTGATCTACAGAAAATACTCTTGACTTCTTTACTTAGGAATAAAGCTTTAGAGTGGTGCAGATTTTCAGCTTAGAACAGAGTGAGAATTAAATGTCCATACGTGTGAAATCTTTCTTTCTGTGTCAGCAGTGCACGCACTCTCATGCACGATGCGATTGTCTTCCTATAATAAATCATTGAAGCAAACCAGCGTCGCCTTGTCAGCGTTCTTCGCCATCAGCCGAGCGCGTGAACAAAACGGCAGACACACCTGCATGTTTTTCATTTTTAAAATTTTATTTATAACAATCTGTTATTTAGTTTTCAAAGTACTCCAGCAAAAATTAAACATTATTCTCTTTCCAGAAGAAAGTCTGAGCCTCCATGCATTGTGTACTATAAAAGCTATGTGTCGATTTTCATTACAAAAAAAAAAAGGACTATAATCTAAAACAATTCTGAGAATGCATGTATGATTCTGCAAAAAAAACCAAACAGTTCTTTAGGTAAAATGATTGTACTTCTTTCTCAGTTAAAGACGAAACATACAACAGCATAAAATAACACTGACGAGTAAGCAAAAGTAAAGAGTTGTTATTGTAGTTACGTTACAGATTGGATTTAACCGTTCACATGCATTAACATACGGCTGACACGCTTTTGGACAGAAGCAGCATTTTGGGACGGGCCGAGCGTAAGGACGTGTCAGAGCGACCAGAATGGTGGCGTTAGCAGCAGCAGGGCACATAGGACACACGAGGAACGACTTCAAAAAGAACACACAAATGCTAATAATGCACTTAAGACTGACTCATTACAAAACAATGAGAGTACAGACTTTGAGCTTCTAAACTTAAGAAGATAAAAGTACTCACAGAGCCAGATGATCAAGATCTGGTCTTTACAAAAAAAAAAAAGACTGGAAAAGTAAGACGGTCCTTTTCCCTCGCCTCACTGTCCGAATTTCAGACCCTCATAACGTCAACGACGTGCAAAGTTTTCGTCGCGCTGTCCATCAACGCGCTGCCTCCGTGTCCACTCGCACTTAGCGTCTCTTCTCCGTCCGCATCTGCCTGGAATGTTTTCAGCCGTTAGCAACGTCCTCGTTCTCCAACAAAATCGTCTCATTTCAACAACACGTGAGCTCCGCGTGTCACAGAATGCGATCAGAAACCCAACACCTTCCGGTACATACGGCCAACGCAGTGGTGGGCGCGGTTCAGCTAACGGCTAATTAGCAACGCCAACTTCTCCGTTCGCGGATTAGCTTTTCAGCTAACTTTGACCAATTAACCTCCAATAAATTTAGTTTGTTAACTTTAAGTCAGCCAACACTTTTCTGAATGAAATTTAACACTCAAAAAAAGTTTGTAAATACTAAAATCATCCGTTTGTCCCTGTTGGCGCTTATACACGAATCCAATCAGCAAAATTGTCACATCGCGCGACGGTATAAAAAAAAAGAAAGTCGCCTCAACGAGACGGAGGACACGCCAGAGTCGATGTATTAATTAGAATGTTCAAATTATTTTCCATGTCTATGCTTATTTCTTC
Organism: Chatrabus melanurus; assembly: GCA_900302635.1. Classification (NCBI taxonomy): domain Eukaryota; kingdom Metazoa; phylum Chordata; class Actinopteri; order Batrachoidiformes; family Batrachoididae; genus Chatrabus; species Chatrabus melanurus. Next base: position 4,665 of record OMMV01228067.1, on the reverse strand, counting down.
ATATTTCTTGTTGGTTTAGTACTTTCTGTACTGTGAATAAACCGTATGGTGAATGTAAACTACTGTTTAATTTCATTTGTTCATTTCATTATTTATGTACATCGTGATCATCATCCGATCTTGACCTGCTAAACCTTTTTGGGAACCTTCATATTTACGCTACAACATTAAAATTTCAGCTTTTTAGGTCTGTTTTTCAGGGTTTTAGAGCCAAAGCTAACGTCGTATAATAAGAGCTAGCGGTTATCTGTAGCTAAACGTTGTAGCGGGTTATCGGTTTAGGTTAACAGTTACCGAAGCTAACTTTGAGGTTAGCCGTGCCCACCACTGGACCTACAGTATAACACTAAGCCATAAAATAGGAGTTCTGTGCAAGGAAGACGACACGATCATTTCATGAAGGTTGAAAATGATGTGGAAATATGAGTTGTCATCTGGTAGTGACATTTTCCATGTGCTGTACACAAACTGTGCTATCATGAATCTGATTCACACCGGCTCGCTAAAAAGCCAGCAACACAGCGTATGTACCGATTTAGAAAACTTTTGAGTTTGCCTTTCTCGCTCAAAGTTGACACGAACAACAAACAGTTGGCACTGGTGAAACGGAACAATGTTTTTCTCTATACAATTCATACAAAAATAAAAAATTAAAATTGCTCCAATGATAGCATCTTCTGATTTTCTTGTTTTCCGTTTCATTTTGCACAGAGGTAGTGGCTATTTAGGTAAAAGTGTAAATTAAAAATCTCATAAAAAATGTTATTCATTTTTGACCAGAGGAATCTCAAAAGAACAAAATATAATACTGCAATCACATACAAAAGTAGTCCATGTTTGTACATTTTATACAGTGTTCACACTTTTTTTTCAAAATTTTTTTTGACTTTTCTTTAAAAGGCAAGAAAAGGGGCGTGTTTGGAAAAGTATGAACCAGGCCAAATAGACAGTCTATGCCAGCGGGTCCACCAGGGGCTCCTCGTCTCCACGTGATAGCAGCTCCTTCTTCTCGTCTGTGCTGGCCAGGGAGTTACGGCTGTTGTGGGCGCCCATGTACAGAGTGGCATAAACTGGGTTTGTGAAGTTGGTGGGCTGGAGAAAGTCAGAAATCATCCGTTAGACAATACAATGTATTGAAAGATACAGTACAAGTGTCTGGTACAGTGTTGTATAAAGTACCTGAAAGTCACACTTGAGTAGAAGTACAGATACCCGACCAACGACTGGAATGCTACTCAAGTGAAAGTCTTAAAGTATCTGGTATTTACTGTACTTAAGTATGACAAGTAATCTATTATTAAATGTACTTAAGTAATGAAAGTAAAAGTACATGGTAATAAAAACAGAAGGCAGAACTTTGAATATTATGAGGTTTATCCAGCACTTTAAAGCATGGAGCCTACAACAATCTTCATAGAGAACATCTTGAGCCTGAACAAAGGTACGAAAGCTGTTCTTTTTCCCCAATATTTCTGCTTGATATTGATATTTTTTGAAGTTTAGCCATCCATCCACCCTTTAAGATGGAGCCACAGGTAGACTTAGAGCAGTGGAGAAAACACCAAATTTCATTTAATCGGATTTTTGTAACGACACTACATTGAAAATGTATCGGAGTAAAAGTATCCAATTAAGTTAGGAAATGTAGTGAAGTAAAAGTGAAAGTTGACCGAATTTAAAAAACTCAAGTAAAGTACAGATACTCCCAAAACATACTTAAGTACAGTAGTGAAGTATTATTACTTTGTTACTATACAACACAGGTCTGGTAGGGCTGCAGCTGACAGTTACTTTCCGCGTCAGTCTGTCAAAACACTGCAACAGAGATTTGTGCGTAATATACACAAACGTACTACACATTCCTCATGGAAAATTTGAGTCACATATTAAAGCAACGTGTACAAGCTTTAATCTGTGCAAATGACAAGTGACTCCTGTGCTGGTGTCATTAATGATGGTTTCAGTTAAGAGCAGTGCTCAGTAAATCTTTAAGTAGCCTTTAAGTAGTAAATCTTTAGCCCACGCACACATTCAGGAGGTCTGCTCTGTCTGCCGCACTCTTTTGTTGCAGCAGCCGTGTTCCCTTTTTGTGCTTTCCTTCCTCATAAGTTTCCACTAATAGCCGTTACTCAGTGGGTGTGACGTACGCGTCACGCGTCGTCTCCATTTCAACATCCCTAAAGTCTGGTCGACCTCGTGGTCTGTTGACGAAAGTCGTGAAGTCTGGCTTCACCTCGTTGCACGTCCTCGGTCTGCCTTGTCCAACGTGAAACATATAAAGTCAGGACTGAGTACTGACTAGACCTTTTTTTTTTGGGTTAGCCTAGATTTCCTAATTTTGCGCTTGTGAAATAGCTCTCTGCTCACACATGTCCCAGCTGATGATTGCCTTTACATACCTGATCTGGCATGTGATTGGCTGAACACACCTGATCCCGCTAATCAGGTGTGGGAAGCGCAGGGAGTAATGGAAAATACGTAGAATAGAGAGTTGAAATAGAGTTTGATCAAATCCATACATTTGAGATGTATGAACAAGTCAAAAAATGGGCATTGATTTTTATTTTTTTTGGGGCAAACAACCTCACAGATTGATGACTAAAACAACTTCAGGCTACCTTGTCTGGATCCAGCGTGAAGTCGGCATCTAGCAGCTCCCCAGCATCATCATCTGGCTCGCCCTCATAGATCTTGTAGGCGGGGTTTCCAATCTCGACATTCATGGCCCCATTGGTCATCCTTTGGTGCTGGAAGCCCTTGGCCCTACACAAAACATTAAATTGCCAGTCACGTTTTCATCGTCAAGGTTACGAGAGCCTAAACATCGCAAGCAGGGACACAGCCACGTCATGAAGGGAGGGAAGAGGCATCACATGTCTCTCGCCACCATCCAGGCTGGACGAGCTAAACCACAGGCGCCTGCACAAACCCAGCATTCATGGAGCCCAGGAAAGACACGGCGGCTGACTGCACAGGCTAACCTGCACTTAAATGCTCGTACAGATTTGCATCAATTACAGTAGCTATGTGGAAGTAAATGCTGGATTTATTTTTGATGTTGCATTTTCCAATCAGAGCTTGGAAGAATGCTGCTACATGGTCCATCTCTCGCTGAGAGAGACACTACCACAGAACAAACCACGGCACAGTACAACACGGCACAGTATGGACAGTATTATGGGAGATCTACAGCACTCTGGAGCCGCACACAGACAGATCTATTTAATGCTCTTTAATAGATCTGTCCTGAAGCCACTGTTTGGGGCGGAGGTTCTGCTCTGGCGAGGACGTTTAACGGGGCAGGAGGAGCTACAGCTTGCGGACACCAGAGATAATGGCGCAAACATTCACCACAGGACCAAACACTGCACAGCAACCAAGACTCATGGGTAAGGGGATGAAAGAAAGAGAATCGGATGCAGATTTGGATGAGAGTATGGAGGTAAAGTGTAACCCTGGCAACCGTTACCGCGAGTGTTTGGAGCCAGTTTTGCTGGGCCGGCTAGACCTGAGGAGCAGAAAAGATGCCATTACAGAGAGGAGAGGAAAAGTGTAGACGGAAGAATGGCAAGAAAGAGAGCACAAAGAGGAGGGATAGAGGGAATACAAAGGGAAGGAGGTGTCTGCTGTCTCCGATATCAGATGTACAAGACGTTGACTTACCCTCTCATCCTTTTTCTATACCAGAATAACCCTCCTCCAGCCAACAGGAGCAGCAGGAACAGCAGCAGCACAGGGATCACTATAGAGGCTGTGCCTAAATAAAAACAAATATACTTAAATCAACAAACCGTCGAACAATATTTTATTTATGTAAACACAACATTAGTTAGCAAATAATGTTTGGAGTCTAGACTCTGACCGCATCACTCTCTGAAGCATACACTTTAGCTTGCACAGAGAGGGATCGGAGAATGACAACACCAGGTTTTTTTTCCTCGTCAAGTGTCGAGTCGGAGCCTACAGGTGCATGATGGGGTGAAGGTGTGGCAGACTGGCGACAGCTCTTGTTTTCTTCCATATTTCCTCCCTCAGTTTTGCAACTACAATCGCCCTTTTTTCCATGTAGCTAGACCTGTTGAAGGACTTGGTCCTTGGGACATTTTGGTGGTCCTAGGGTGTGTGTGTGAAGGGAAACGTACTGCAGATACAAGTCTGAAGTGAGCTCCCATGTAGCGCCGCAACTGCAGTTCAACTATGCTGTAAAACCAGCAGAAACCCCGTGTAGGAGAGTTTGTGCATAGCGTGGAGTCTACTAGCGTTCCGGGCGCGAACTAAGTTGAAACTGATTGATACTTTAAATATATATATAAATCCATCCATTTTCTAAACCCACTTTTTCCAGCTAAGGGTCATAGGGGGACGGAGCCTATCCCAGCGGTCATTAGGCAAGAGGCGGGGTACACCCTGGACAGGCTGCCAGTCCATCGCAGGGCCACATATAGACACACAAACACATTCACGGTCAATTTAGAGTCACCAATTCACCTAACCTGCATGTCTTTGGAAGTGAGAGGAAGCCGGAGCACCCGGAGGGAACCCACACAAACACGGGGAGAACATGCAAACGCCACACAGAAAGGACCAGGTCGGAAGTGAACCTGGGACCTTCTCGCTGTGAGGCAACAGTGCTAACCACTAAGCCACCATGCCGGCCATTATATA